>JASPKZ010008961.1:0-113751 GCA_030220185.1 Diploptera punctata | reverse complement strand
ACTCTCAGTTGGTAGACCAAGTATGAGATGACATAAACATTTTAACCGTGATTTGGGAAAGTAGATTATACAAGAGATGATTGGGAAACATTAGCTTTGGATATGGATCTATGGAGAGCTTATGTCAGCGAGGTCATGAACCTACGGGTTCGATAGTGCCAGTGAGTTAGTTATGATACTACTTGTACTACTATTACTACTTCTACTTTACTCTTACTATTATCACAGTGATAATAGGCTTAATAATATTTGACTATTTAACTCATGCCCCAAATGGTAGTCAATGAACTATCGTGTTTCAATGAATTTTGTTTTACAAGTTTTTTTCATTATTTAATAAAATAGCATTAAGATTAGTCAATATATTTGCATACTGCCTTATATACAAGCGATAGATTAATCAATTATAGTTTATTTCTTTCTTTGAATTTTTTTTAATTTCTTGTTTATGTATAGTAGATTCGAGCTGTCATTCCTTAGTGTATACATTTTTTCATTAGTTTAATTTTAATTGTATTTAATTGTATTGTATTATTAGACATTATTTCATTATTGTTCAGTTTGACAGATAACTGTTTAGTACGTACTATTATTGTATTTAAATGTAACACATGTTTTTAAATGTAACATATGTTTGTCCTGATGAGTGGAAGAGAAAGCCACATGGCCTTAACTCCACTAGGCTAAATAAATGTATTCTAAATGAGTCTATTCTAAATGTATTGTAATGATAGTCCTATTTGACCTCGCTTTTTATCGATTTATCTTTATCGGCCCTTGCTTTTGTGATAAAGAAAGCTCCTGCTTTTTAAATTTCTGAGCAGCTCAGAACATTATTTTTCTCCAATATATACATTGAATATAACACATAATGAACAGATTCTTGATATTACTGAGTTGTTTACTAAATAAATAAATTAATAACCTATAATGCTGATTATAATATACAGTTTGACGTGTTTCATTAGTTTTCCACTAGGGTGCATTCTTACAATTAAGCGATCCTATTTGGAAATAAATATAAGTTGCAGTGTATATGCATAACCTCACATTTCTGATTTGTTTTCAAACATTGCCGTTTATATTAGATATATACATATTTTAAAAGACCGGTACTATATTTAAATAATGACTTTTGAATAAACAGTTTAATTTTATTCGTTAAATAGTTCTAACAAACACACTCTTGATATCCAAATCCTCTAGATAATATGGAAATCTCTCGTGACATTACTTATGATTATTTAAGTCATGCTCCAAGAGGGAGTCAATGACCAATCACGTTTCAATGAATTTTGATTTACAACCATTCACAGTCGTGCTTCATCTTGATATTTATCTACTTTTGTTTAACATATTAAAGAAAGCTCCTCGTTTTTAATATTCTGAACAGGTCAGAGCGCTATTTTGCAGTGACTGACTCTCCAACAAATACGTTGAATATAGCAAATTATGAACAGATTCTTCGACCTACACATTTGATAATTGTGTCCAATAATTGTGTTTTTAATACTGATTTAACTGAGTTGTTTTGAAACATGAACTAATAACCTATAATGTCGGTTATAATACACAGTTTGATGTGTTTAATATTTTCTCCACTAGTTGCATTCTTACAATATTGCGATCCTATTTGGCAATAAATAGAAAAATCAAGTTGCAGTGAAGAACATATGAAACATATCCAAACATTCCTCATTTGTTCTCAATATCGCCGTTTACGTTAAATATATAAATATTTTATAAGTATAATTATATAATGATTTTTGAGTAAACAGCTTAATTTTATTCGTTAAATATTCCTTACACATGCCACTCTTGTTTTCCAAATCCTCTTGATAAATTCACTCGTGACATTACTTATGGTAACTGATAAGAACTAATACTGTAGGTTTTATTTACTCTTCTCCTCCAAAATGCAGGGAAAATAACAATTATTAACAGAAATTGATTGCTAGTGATTTGCAACAACTAAACAAATCAAGGCAGAGTTGTCTCAGACATGTAATACCTTTAGGAGTAAGTTTATGTCTACAGTATCAAAGACTTTGCTGTAGTCGAGTAGAACTGTTGTCAGTTTTGTCCGTAGAACATTTAATGTTCTCTATAACGTGCAGAAGTGCGGTGTTTATGTGATGTTTCGTTCCAAAGCCAGACTTACGTTCATCAAGAAAGTTACATAGACTGTTGTTAGATGTGAGTATATTATATAATCCAGTTCTTTAAACAAACAGGGAATATATTCTGATTGATTTTAAATTATTGAGGATGTCTTTGAATTGGCTATTGTAAAAAAATAAAAATAGGTATTTGATTGTTATTTGTTACCAAGGTGTTACAAAGACGGGGAAAAGTCTTAACATTTAATGCCAATATCACTGATACAATTGTGTGTTACTTGCCAACACGCTCTGAATAATAATAAACTATACAATATTTAAATAATGTTGGGAAGTAAACATTATGAGGTATAATCATTAAAATTCATCGGAGAACATATTGTTTAAACAACTCACCTCATAGGATTCATGCTTCCATGAAATCGCGATTTCAAACATAGTCATGTTCATCGTCAGCCATAACTCCGACTGACGTAATTCTTCGGCCGTCAACTATTCTATTGTCGCCATCTTCAGTGCTGCCATCTATGGTTGAATTTATGAACTTCGAAATCAATGTAATTTCGTTAGGGTATCAAAATTCATTGATCTATTTTTGTTTTTCTGAATGTATATTTTTTCCCAAACTATCAATTCCAAAGGTTTCTCTACTTGTTTTAAAAGTTTAGCTTCTCTTCCAATTTTATGATGTTCTAATAAACTATGTGCAGCAATTGCAGATTTTTCAATTTCACAATTTTTAATATTTCTGAAATGTTCTTTTGTCCGAATTTCCAAATTCCTTTTTGTTTTTCCTATATAAACTCTATTGCAATCTTCACAATTTATTTGATAAATTCCAGATTTCTTACTGTCTGGAACAATGACTTTTTTATTGGTACTTAGAAGATTACCCAGACTAAATTTATTTATTGGTGCCAAAGAAATGTTGTATTTATCAAAAAATTTTTGAAATTTCCTATGCATTTCAGGATGGTAAGTAATTTTCTTGTATTTTTTCTTTTATTTGCAATTTTGTAGAGTAGTATATTCATTAAGTCTTTTTTTGTGTTTGAATTTCTTCAACTTATTTATAATTAATTTCTTTATCAAAACCATTTAATCTAGCAGTGTTTAAGATATGTTTAAACTCTTTATTGAAATTTTCTTCGTTTAATGGTACATTTGTCAATCTGTAAATTAAGCTATTGAATATTGCATGCTTATGAGCAATGTGATTGAAGCCTGATGATTTAATGTAATTATCTGTATGAGTTCCTTTTCTAAATATATCAAATTCAATTTTCAGTGTTTGATCATTCCTAATTATACATAAATCCAAAAAAGGAATTTTGTTTTCTTTTTCTAATTCAACGGTAAACTTTACTGATTCATCCTGAAGGTTCAATAATTTAAGAGCATCTTCAATATCTTTAGAATTATTATTGCAAAAATATCATCCACATATCTGTACCAAGTCTTAAACATCCATGGGTATGCTTTAGTGATTTGACACTCCAAGTAACTCATGAACAAATCAGCTAAAAATGGTGAGAAGCGGATTACCCATTGACAAACCCGAAACCTGTTGGTAAAATTTTCCATTGTAGGTAAATAAGAATTACTGACACGTAGCTTAGTAAGAGTTATATATTCCTCTAATATTTCATTTTTAATATTTAGAGAACTTAACCATTTCCTCAAAAAAATTTAGCATTTTTTCAACTGGTATACTAGGAAACAATGAAATTACATACAATGAAACCAATCTGTCATCATGTCCTAGACGCATATTTTTCAATTTGTTAACCAATTCCAAAGAGTTCTGAATACTTTTAGTGTCAAATTTGGGAAACTCATTAAATTTTTGTACCAGCCATTTAGATAAATAATAGCATGGTGAACCAATGTTGTTGACTATAGGTCTCATCTTATTACCAATTTTATGAATCTTTGTTAGACCGTACATTCCAGGATTCGATGGATTGGACACTTTTAATTTAAATTTTTCTTGTTTTGTGAAAGTATATTTTATTTGTTTCAAAGTATTGTCAAATGATTTAATAGCTTTAGGTAAAGGATCTTCTTTCAATTCCAAAAATTCTTTTGATACTAAGAGATATCAAAGACAAAATTAATACTGAAAATAATGAAAAAAGAAAAGTTAATGCAACATCAAATAGTTTTCAACAAATAATAGATCACAATGATGAAAATGTAGTGAATCTGTCAGAAGTGGTTTTAGATAAATTACTTAATAATGGCTTAAAAACCTGCATCAGTTTTTCGGACAAAGTTGAGGATTACATTGCTGATATTGAAATTGGAATAAATGATATGACAATTGAAGATAAGGTAATTATTAGGAAAGAATTGGAAGAGTTTTAGAAGAAATAAAGACTCTCAAAAAAATTTAAAAGCAAAGAAAAATTTGGCAATTTTGAATAAATTAACAACAAAAATTTAATACTTTCGAAAGCAGACAAAGGAAATAAAATAGTAGTTCTTGACAAATTGGATTATACTGCAAAGATGGACAATATCCTAGAATAAAAAGAATATTTGGAATTAAAAAAGGATCCTTTACCTAAAGCTATAAAATCATTCGACAATACTTTGAAACACATAAAACATACTTTCACAAAACAAGAAAAATTTAAATTAAAAGTGTCCAATCCATCGAATCCTAGAATGTACGGTCTACCAAAGATTCATAAAATTGGTAACAAGATGAGACCTATAGTCAACAACATTGGTTCACCATGCTATTATTTATCTAAATGGCTGGTACAAAAATTTAATGAGTTTCCCAAATTTGACACTAAAAGTATTCAGAACTCTTTGGAATTGGTTGACAAATTGAAAAATATGAGTCTAGGACATGATGACAGATTGGTTTCATTGATGTAATTTCATTGTTTCCTAGTATACCAGTTGAAAAAATGCTAAATTTTTTGAGGAAATGGTTAAGTTCTCTAAATATTAAAAATGAAATATTAGAGGAATATATAACTCTTACTAAGCTATGTGTCAGTAATTCTTATTTTACCTATAATGGAAAATTTTACCAACAGGTTTCGGGTTTGTCAATGGGTAATCCGCTCTCACCATTTTTAGCTGATTTGTTCATGAGTTACTTGGAGTGTCAAATCACTAAAGCATACCCATGGATGTTTAAGACTTGGTACAGATATGTGGATGATATTTTTGCAATAATAAATTCTAAAGATATTGAAGATGCTCTTAAATTATTGAACCTTCAGGATGAATCAGTAAAGTTTACCGTTGAATTAGAAAAAGAAAACAAAATTCCTTTTTTGGATTTATGTATAATTAGGAATGATCAAACACTGAAAATTGAATTTGATATATTTAGAAAAGGAACTCATACAGATAATTACATTAAATCATCAGGCTTCAATCACATTGCTCATAAGCATGCAATATTCAATAGCTTAATTTACAGATTGACAAATGTACCATTAAACGAAGAAAATTTCAATAAAGAGTTTAAACATATCTTAAACACTGCTAGATTAAATGGTTTTGATAAAGAATTAATTATAAATAAGTTGAAGAAATTCAAACACAAAAAAAGACTTAATGAATATACTACTCTACAAAATTGCAAAGAAAAGAAAAAATACAAGAAAATTACTTACCATCCTGAAATGCATAGGAAATTTCAAAAAATTTTTGACAAATACAACATTTCTTTGGCACCAATAAATAAATTTAGTCTGGGTAATCTTCTAAGTACCAATAAAAAAGTCAATGTTCCAGACAGTAAGAAATCTGGAATTTATCAAATAAATTGTGAAGATTGCAATAAAGTTTATATAGGAAAAACAAAAAGGAATTTGGAAATTCGGACAAAAGAACATTTCAGAAATATTAAAAATTGTGAAATTGAAAAATCTGCAATTGCTGCACATAGTTTATTAGAACATCATAAAATTGGAAGAGAAGCTAAACTTTTAAAACAAGTAGAGAAACCTTTGGAATTGACAGTTTGGGAAAAAATATACATTCAGAAAAAACAAAATAGATCAATGAATTTTGATATCCCTAACGAAATTACATTGATTTCGAAGTTCATAAATTCAACCATAGATGGCAGCACTGAAGATGGCGACAATAGAATAGTTGACGGCCGAAGAATTTCGTCAGTCGGAGTTATGGCTGACGATGAACATGACTATGTTTGAAATCGCGATATCATGGAAGCATGAATCCTATGAGGTGAGTTGTTTAAACAATATGTTCTCCGATGAATTTTAATAAAACTATACAATACTTGTTTTTTCTCACGCTATGTTATGTTTAGTATTATGTTGATCTGTATTCACAAGTAATTAGAATTTACCACCCAAGGAAGGTAAATTATTATCTACATACCTCCCTACTTAGTTGGATACAATGATGGACTGAATACGTACAATTTTTAAAACACATTATTAGATTCACTTGTACGCAAATTAATATATTTTCTTTGTACCTATTTTATATGTGATTTAAATAACTTCTCTTTCATAGCAACAAAAAAACTCTGACAATAAAGCATATATAATTATTATATATAATATCGTGGTGTTTATATATATATAGTCATCGCTGTAGTCTCGAAGTAGCGTCTTGCCCTGCCACGCGGCGGGCCCGGGTTCGATTCCCGGTCGTGACAAGCTCCTGGATGAGGTTTTCTTGGGTCTTTCCTCACCTGTAAGACAATGTCAAGAAGCTTAGGGCCCAACGGAAACCAAAAATCATCCGACCATCAGCATCATCCTTATAATTTCATCACCTTCTTCGGTGTGGAAAGCAACGGGAAACTCCCACATCTACAATTCCCTAGTAAAGCTGCAAAGGTTGGCATGCAAATGCTGTGATTGTAATTAGATACCTGTCCTCGGGCAGAATTACTATAGAATATATATAATCCCATACAAAAAATTCAATCAGCGGTTTCCAACAGCAAAGACTTGATAATGATAACTTTATTATTGAAACGCGTTGAATATTTTTAAATTCTTGTTTGATGTTAGAATTGTAGTTACTGTTTAATATATATGTATCAACTACGACAAATAGACTTGAATGGATAAGTCAATACTTTAACCTATATAAATCATTATACATTAAAATAATATATATATATATATATGCGGCGAGTGATTAGCCTTTATCTATTATGTGTTAAAATCATTAGGTGTAGGAGTTCAGCTGAAACGAAAATTTAAAAATAGCTCTCACATTTTTCGATGTTTGACAACGAAACTAAGAATATCCTATTAAAATAAACCAAGGTAGGTATTTTCAAGAAATGAGCGTCCAACAGATCGGCCAAGAATTAGAAGGGATAGTAACATTAACCATGATTTGTGAGAAGTATATTATACAGGGGACGATTAGAAAACATCTCAGGATAGGGATGTAGCCTATATGTCCGCACGGCCATGAACTTGGTGTTCGACAGGGCCAGAGAGTTAGGTAGTTATATACTGATAACCTAGAATCCAGGAAGAAATTTTAATCCATCAATTATTAAGTTGTGTACAATGATTTGTATACGTTTTCCGTGACTGAGTGACCATTGCATACACTTAACAGTAATAGAGCACATTTAAGGTATCTGTAACATTAAAATACAGTTAATATTGTTAGAGTAACGGCTAAAAGGACCAAAATAAGGTTTAACAAAAGAGTTTGTTAAATAAAACAAATTAATACGATCAAATAGTTAAAACAATAAATTCGTAAAAAAATTGCTTGTTTTTACAGGTTTGGAATATCACTAGTTCTACCACTGATTTTAGATTAAAATAGTAAATATTTGAAATATTCTCTTGTGGAATCAGAACGTTTTATCTGTAAAGATGTGTATATTCCGTCGACAGAACTATTCCTGCGACAATTTCTTAAAGTTCACCTCGGTATGACATTTTCACGGAATCGCTCAATATCAAGCTTTTACTTGGATTCTTTGTATTGTTATTAATCCCTAGATGTGAACCGCACGGCTTAAATAACTAAAATACCCTCCATTAACGTCATCATTTCGTTTTCTACCCTATATCATATAACAATGATTGATTTGTTCACTCTAAGATGTTCCAAAGCCAGACTTACGTTCATTATAGAGAATATTAAACGTTCCAAAAGAATGCAAGTTAACAAAAATCCACCCAATACACAAGAAAGGTAGCAGACATGAATATAACAGTAATTATCATAAGTAATGCCACGAGTGATTTCCAATTTTTCTAGAGGATTTGGCAATCAAGGGTGACATTTGTTTGGACTACTTAACTAATAAAATTAAGCTGCTTACTCACAAATCATTATTAATATAGTTACTTAAATATGTATATATTTAATGTAAAGGGCGATGTTTCAAAACAAATGAGAAACGTTTGTTACGGTTCATTTGTTCATCCACTGCAACCCAGATCATATTATTTATTGCCAAATAGGATTGCAATATTGTAAGAATGTACACCGGATCATCATCTGGTCAGAGTGAAAATAAGACAACGGCTATCGCTTATCAGAGGAACAAATGCTAAAGATGATTCTGTAAAATTTGAATTAAAAAACTTGAAAAATGATGAAATGCGGCAAGAATACCAAATCAAAATTGCTAATAGATCTAAAGTACTGGAATCTTCAGATGACAATGTGGCAAACAAAGAAGAAACTGATATAAATAAAGAATTGGAGGCTATAAGAGATACTATTAAATTGTCGCATCAGAAAGCATTGGTTTTTAAAAAAGAGGCAAAACAAGAAATGGTTTGAAGAGGAATGTGCCGAGATTTTAAGAAAAGAAATCTATCAAAAATGAATTGGTTACAAGAGTCAAATGAGGTAAATTTGGAGCAATTGGGTAGTATTAGACGGGAAACCACAAAGCTACTAAAGAGTAAAAAGAGGGAATATTCGAGAGAGAAGATTAATGATCTTGAAATTAACGCAAAAAAATAGGAACATTAGGGAATTATATCAGGGAATTAGTATAGGGAAGAAAGGGTTTCAGGCTAGAACAAACATAATTCGGAATGAAAATAAGGATATGATTGCAGATTGCAGCAGTTATTAAATAGATGGAAAGGTTACTTTAATCAGCTATTAAAAGTACATACAGAACAGGACATTGAGGAAGATAATTTACAGACAGCAGAAGTGCTAGTCGCAGAACCAAATACATTAGAGGTTGAAATGGCGATAGAAAAATTGAAGATGTATATAGCATCAGGTTCAGATGAGTTCCCAGCAGGACTGATAAAATCAGAAGGAGAAAATTTGATGGACAAGATACGCTGATTGCTTAGTATGATTTGGAAAAAAGAAGCTCTTCCAGATGAATGGAAGGAATCAATTATCGTACCAATTTATAAGAAAGGCGATAAAACTGATTGCAACAACTACAGGGGCATCTCATTACTTTCAACTTCGTACAAAATTCTAACAAATATTAGTAAGCAGACTTACTCCCTATATTGATGACATTCTAGGAGATCATCAATGTGCATTTAGAAGAAAACAGATCTACAACAGATCACATTTTTTGTATAAGACAGATCTTAGAAAGAAATGGGGATATAATGGTACTGTACATCAACTATAGTATATGTAGACATAAAAAATCATATGATACAATTAAGAGGGAGAAGTTATATAGTATCCTGCTGGAGTTTGGAATTCCTAAAAAGTTAGACTTATACGAATGTGTCTAAATGGCACAAAGAGTAGGGTGCGTGTAAGCAAACAGTTTTCGGACACTTTTGAAATCCAAAATTGGCAGAAGCAAGGAGATACATTATCTCCTCTACTATTTGATTTTGTACTAGAGCATGCCATTAAATCTTTAGTGAATGAGGAGGGCTTACAACTCAATGGTATTAATAAGCAGTTAGTTTATGCTGATGATGTAGTATTATTGGCCGATAGCCAGGATACTAAAAGACTATACGCACATACTATTGAGTAACACTAAGAAATTGGGACTGGAAGTAAATATCAATAAAACTAAATATATGGTCACACGTAGAAATTCATTATATGATGGAAATGGACAGCTAATGACATATGAGGGAAATTTTGAGGAAGTGGCTGAATTCAAATACGTAGGAACAATAATCACAAATAGGAATGAGATGCACAAGAAATTAAACATAGGCTCAATTCTGGAAATGCGTACTATCATGCATTGCAGAGACTCTAGATGTCTCAACTCCTTTCAAAAACGCTAAACTGAAAATATATAAAACTATTATTCTACCAGTTATATTAAATGGGTGCGAAACATGGACTCTTATTTTAAGGGAGGAAAGGAGATTACAAGTATTTGAGAATAATGTACTTAGGATTTTTTTGGACCAAAGAGAGATAAACAGTCAGGTGAATGGAGAAGACTACATAACAATGAACTACATGATCTTTATAGGAAGCCAGATATAATAAGAACAGTTAAGTCTCGTAGACTGCGATGGGAAGGACATGTTGCGCGTATGGGGAATGAAAGACTTGCATGGAAGCTTCTTGTAGGAAAGCCAGAGGGAAAACGTCCACATGGTAGACCAAGAATGAGGTGGGAGAATAACACTAACTATGATTTGAGGGAAGTAGATTATACAGGGAATGATTGAAAGCATTAGCTCAGGATAGGGATCTATGGAGATCTTATGTCCGCGCGTCCATGAACCTACGGGTTCGATAGTGCCAGTGAGTAAGTAAGTAACATCAATAAAACTAAATATATGGTCACACGTAGAAATTACATTATATAATGGAAATGGACAGCTAATGACAAATGAGGGAAATTTTGAGGAAGTGGCTGAATTCAAATACCTAGGAACAATAATCACAAATAGGAATGAGGTGCACAAAGAAATTAAACATAGGCTCAATTCTGGAAATGCGTGCTGTCATGCATTGCAGAGACTCTTGATGTCCCAACTCCTTTCAGAAAACGTTAAACTGAAAATATATAAAACTATTATTCTACCAGTTATATTATATGGGTGCGAAACATGAACTCTCATTTTAAGGGAGGAAAGGAGATTACAAGTATTTGAGAATAAAGTACTTAGGAAAATTTTTGGACCAAAGAGAGATGAACAGACAGGTGAATGCAGAAGATTACATAACAATGAACTACATGGTCTTTATAGGAAGCCAGATATAATAAGAACAGTTAAGTCTCGTAGACTAAGATGGGCAGGACATGTTGCACGTATGGGGAATGAAAGACTTGCATGGAAGCTTCTTGTAGGAAAGCCAGAGGGAAAACGTCCAGTTGGTAGACCAAGAATGAGGTGGGAGAATACCATTAACTATGATTTGAGGGAAGTAAATTATACAGGGAATGATTGGAAAGCATTAGCTCAGGATAGGGATGTATGGAGAGCTTATGTCCGCGCGGCCATGAACCTACGGTTCGGTAGTGTCAGTGAGTAAGTAAGTTATTGAGTAACTACATCAGCTATCTGTTTGTATTTTCAAAAATCGCGAAAATGCCTGAAAATTGAATCATAGTTTGATGTAAAAATAACATAAATGACACCGTATTAGCGTTGGATCACATCTGTGATAAATATTTTGGCTATTAGGTGTAGCTGAAATTTGAATAATCAGGTTGGCAACTTTCGGTAATAATAAATATAGTTGATAACTAGTGGATGCAACATGTTCATCGAATGGAAGATCACAGAATACCCAAACAAATGTTAAGATATCAACCTGCAGGAAGAAGAAGACCAGGACGTCCACTCAAAAGACTTCTGGATGGTGTTTCTCTTGAGGCCGAAACAGGTCAACAAATGGCCTAAATTCGTGAATGTACTATGATGATGATTACTAGTGGTATGTTGCAATATTCATAGATGTTCAATTCGCTAGAATGGCCTACACTACTTGAAAAGCGTACCATTCCTCGCAATTACCAATTGTTCTTTAAAATATATGTGAGAAGTGCGTGTGTATTGTCTTTGAAGCAGAAAATTCTACGAAACAATCACTTAAAGTAACATTATGCAGTAGGAATATGAAGATGTTCTGTCAAGAGCCGAACTATGTTAAGTTCTGTAATAGAAGATGAGTTATAAACATAGCAACATGTGTATTATAATTCACTTTTTCTTTGCCATAAAAATTACCATAGGCTATTAATCATTTTCCATAATTGTGTCTAAGGTACCAGATGTTCTAGTTATAGGCCAAAGCTACTGATTGTGTATCTATGTCATTGGCTTTAACCCTTAAATTGACAACTTTATGCTATAACATAAAATGGTTTAAATTGTTTAATATTTTAATAAAACAATATAAATACGAGCGAGTACATTATATTTAAATGTATGACGAATTACACAGTATAGAGTAATAACGTAGGTTTTCATGATTTTGTTCTCGTTGCAGTCTGAAAGATTTAAATAACTATCATGAGAAATTAATGTTTTGCCTATTTAAAGGTCCCTTAATATTTGATGTGTTCAATTAGTTATAGTATTATGCAATACTTACTTTGATTTTGAATTATGCCGTGTCTGAAAAAAATTCTGCTTAAATTAATAAAAGTTTTATTTACTCTTATTTAGTTTACAGAGTTAGAATAATTTTGAACTTTTATTTTATGTAATTTATCTTATTTAGCAAAGTCTAATTATATAATGTATATTTTAACTTACGATATAATAAAATTTAAATTTGTTTCAAAAGACTGCTGCATACACACTACTACATCATAAAAATATGAACACATCTTTAAAAAATTACGCATCGAAGTTTAGAAATCAGAATTTCTGATTGTAAGTAGAATCCGGATTTATATGTTATATTATTCTAAAAATATGTTGAGAAAATATTCAAAATATGTAATATTAAATTAATCATAATGTATGTTTTAATAATATACTCTATTATTCTTTGTCCAAGCTTTGTTTTGTTACTATATTTTCTCATACAATTCACTAATTTTATAAAAATGTTGACGTTAATATATTTATAGTACCACTGATAAAGTAACAAACAATCCAGAAGTGTCTTCGTGTAAATGGGTACAATGACTGTATTTTAGACCTAGGTCTGGAACCTAAATTAAGATATGTAAGTCCAAATATTACTAAAAAGAGAAAAATTAGAACAGAGCGGAATATATAAATTTTACAGTTATTTTCACCTATATTTACTTATTGTTTAGATGTTTAAATGTATATATACAATTGTCAAAATAGACAATACTTACATTTTCTTGCACTTGAACAAATTATATGTTGCATAGGTGTATAGTAGGCCTACAACACTATTTTACCGTCTTAGATAAAATGCTTCATCCATGTTTATCTACGACTAATATTGTTTTTAGCAGAACACGATGAGGCAGTCGAAGCAATTTTTATCTCCGTTCGCTGACTTTCAAACAAATCAAAGTAGACCCTCTAATTCAAAACAAAACAAAAAAACTAAAATAGTCAGACGAAATGAGAAATTCCACACTTAATTCCGTGCACTATATCTGTGTGGTCTCGAGGTAGCGTGCTGCCTCGTCACGCAGCGGGCCCGGGTTCGATCCCCGGTCGGGGCAGATTTTCTGGGTGAGGTTTTTATCGGGGTTGTTCCTCAGCTGTAAGACAAATGTCAGGTAAACTTTAAGGCCCACACGGTCCCCGAAATCACATGGTCATCATCTTCATCATCATCCTTATCATTATCATCATCATCATCATCCTTCACCGGTGTGGAAAGCAACGGGAAGCTACCACACCTACAGTTCCCTAGTAAAGCTGCAAGCATAACATGAAAATGCTATGATTGCAGTGAAGGACCTGCCTTCGGGCAGAATTACTATGAATGGATATCTGTGATCTGTCCTGATATTCCTCACTCCTCCCCAGAAATCCAGCAACAGAAAATATGAGTTTATATTCTCAAAGTGTATTCAATTTCAGAAGAATTCTCTTTACCATTAGGGTGTAATGGTGCTCCTTGTTTGGATTATCCTGGTATAGTTATAAGTAGTACAAACTATTCAACCTCTCACTCACTCTCATACTCACTCCTCATGGTGATGGCCGGAGGAAGATGAAAACTATTTTTTAAGTATTTGCATCGATTTTGAAAGATACGAAAAATAACTGAGGCTACGGTTTTGCAATAAAACTATTAACCTTAATGAATGTTTGCATTTTGTTTAATTGTGGGATATGTAATTTTTCCAGACAAAATTAAAAAGCCAGAGATAGACTACACGAAGTATACAGTGACCTGTCAATCACATGAGCCTCCAAGCAGAGTTGAGAACAAATCATACAGACATTTTACCTACTTGCTAGCACTGTGCACAAACATTTTATAAATTTTCATTTGAAGACTCTTTGTATAAAAAAAATGTAATATTCTAATAAATGTGTAGTAATGAATAAAATATATAAAAATATGTAATATCAAACTTGATTTATGTGAATCGTCAAATTTTTCTGTTATTATGAAAGAACATATCAAGGAAAAAATACGTAATTACATACGAATCCGGACTCTAATTATAAGTCAAGATGGATGCAACATGTTCATTTAATGGAGGATCCCCAAGCAGATATTAATCTATCAACTTGTAGGTAAAAGACAAGGACGTCCACTCAAAAAACTTTTGGATCTTATTGCTAATGAGGCTGAATTCACTATGATGATATCGATGATGATGATGATGATAAAATATTGATCAAATTGTGTATACCAAAATTTAATTTCTTTCGGATTAAAAAATGTTCAATTTGTATTTTAAATAATTGAATGCCTCAAAATATATTTCATTTCATTAAGAAAAAAAGGTATTTGATAATTATTTGTTACCATATTGTTACAAGGATGGAGAAAATGTTAACACTTAATGTCAATATTACTAATACATTTACGCGGTATTCGCTAATATGATCTGAATAGCAAAATACCATAAAATACTTGTTTTCACTCACGCTGTGCTATGTTAGTATTATGTTAATCTGTATTCATAAGTATTAGAATTTATCACCTAGAGAAGGTAAATTATTAACTACTTACTTCCCTACTTGCTCCGATACAATGACGGACTGCAAATATGTCAACGAGCTTTCACAATTGATGGTACAATTTTTAAAACTGATTTCTTTGATTCATTTTTACGCAAATTCACATATTCTTTGTACCTATTTTATATGTGATATAAGGAATTTCTGTCTCATAGCAACAAACAACACTATGGCGAATATCCATCCATAGTAATTCTGCCCGAGGGCAGGTCTTTCACTGCAATCATAGAATTTTATGCTATGCTTTGCAGCTTTACTAGGGAATTTAAGGTGTGGTAGCTGCCCCTTGCTTTCCACACCGGTAAAACAGGATGATGATGATGATAATGATAATGGCGATAACGATAAGGACGATGATGATGGCCGGATGAGTTACGAGGACCGTTGGGCCCTAAGCTTCCTGACATTTGTCTTACAGGTGAGGAAAAACCTCGATAAAACCTAACCCAGGAGCCTGTCCCGACCGGGGATCGAACCCGGGCCCGCTGCGTGACAAGGCAGCACGCTACCTCGTGACCGCAGCGGTGGACTGACGAATGTATGCATGATTCATATAACAATTGTTCTCTCTAACTTAGTTTAAGTGAGCGTACGTGTTTGTTATGTGTTTTGTCTTATGCTGTATTTTATGATGCACCTTCAATACTGAAAACCAAGAGCCAGCGAGGCTACATTGTATCGATTTTTTCTGGCTTACAGTTCCTGTCATCCGATCAGCATATTGATTTTGTAATCCTACAGTGCTATATAACGATATAGGATACATTTGTGTATTAAATATGAGAGAGAACATCTGCCGCACAAAAGGGAATTAAAATATGCTAAAGCAATTAATCGGAATCACGTTCTATGATTGGTTAAATCAATATGGTATGAGCAGAAGGTCGCGGGTTCGATTTGTAAAGTATACCTAAACATTCGGGGAGTACCATGGCACTAAACACTAGTGACAATTAGCTGATAGGTCAAAGTTCTTGCAGGCCTGTTGCGCCATGGATTTTAAAGAACGCTTGTTTATTTTTAAAACAGAATTTCAAATATTAATGTGAAAGGACGTAAAACAGAATATTTGTAATGTTTGAGATACATTTGTTATAAAGTTCAATGAGTAGGTCGTACAATATACCACGTGATACCATTTAATTTAAACTATTATAAATTTGGTATTTGAAAATGTATGTAATATTTGCCTGACAGACGAATTGTTGTCAAACTAATACGTCTACATATTTCAGCTGTATAAATTGTTAGGCGAACCCTTTTTGGATTTAATCTGTGAAATATTAAAAATTTATTAATTAAAATTAAAATGATATTTCACATTCACATTGAGTGGCGTTTCTTCGTAATATTACAGTTAAGGTCCGTCGCTGTGGCGTAGTCGCTAGAGTTCCTACCTTCCACTCCAGCGACCCGGGTTCGATTCCCGGCGGGGTAGGGGATTTTAAATCTCCAACTTGGGTCTGGGTGTGTGTTCTGTCTTTGTGTCTGTATATGAGAATAAAATAAATTAACAAAAAGGTAAAACAAGAAGAAAAAATAGTGCAAAAAAAGTCATCGCTAGTGTTCGCAACGTTTTACTTGATCCTTCTGCCTAGTGCAGGGGTGCAGAAATGCTTGCGCGTGACCTTCACTGCATCTGTCACTCCCTGTCTGTTCAGGTCGTCCGTCGCTGTGGCGTAGTCGGTAGAGTCCCTACCTTCCACTCCAGCGACCCGGGTTCGATTCCCGGCGGGGTAGGGGATTTTAAATATGCACCTTGGGTGTGGGTGTGTGTCCTGTCTTGTGTTTGTATGTGTGAATAAGATAAGAAAAAAGGTTAACAAAGGTAAAACAAAAGGAACAACAGTGTAAACGAAATAAAACTACAAAGAAAGAAATTTAAAGAAAAAGGTGATGTGTTCTCAATCAGTGGTGGACACCGTCATTTCGTTTTAATATTACATCAATAAATGTATTACTTGTAATGACATAACTATAGTGTGGTATCAGTCATTTGTTTATTCAATGACCTAGGTTCTCATTACTGGTGTTCCCTTCTGGCATTCGTGTAATTTAATACACTTCTGAGATTGAGGCGCCTGGAAGACGGGTTACGCTGCCCCGATGATATGATGGGTGGTGCTGAAGATAGTGATGCACCACGAGAGTACAAAATCCTAAACTTAATCTAAGGCGAATATGCATGATGATGATGATTATGGTGGCCATATGATATTCGGAGACCGTTCGGGTCTTAATGTTTCCTGACATTTGCCTTACAGATGAGGAAAAACCACGAAAAAGCTCACCCAGGAATATTGTCCCGACCGGGAATCGAACCTGAGCCCGCTGCGTGATAATCTAACACCGCTACCTCGAGACCACAGCGGTGGACGAATTTTAATCATATAACAAAGCAAATTAATCGATCTCGAAAGATATTGGTCCTAAAAATTTAATAATTCCTATAAATAAATGTTTTTACTCTCTCTTTAGCCTAGTTATTATGTTATGCATTGTAAGTACTTGTCGACACTTGATATTTCCTTCGTTCTACAAATGTCATCAATTTAGGGTCTTACGTTGGAGCAACTTTAACGTAATATTCAATGTACATATTTGACGATGGGACTAGTTCCGAAAGGTCTACACTTAATTATTTTTTTAATTGAGGAGACGGACCTACAGAGCACATGGTTTTATAAACATTGTGACTAACATTGTGACTAACATTTTTAACAATGAATTTTATTAACATTGAGTCGTCGTACTCAAATAAACTACGCCACTGACTGTTTATTGTTTACGTTTAGCGCGTAGAACACTATACTCCACTATCCGACACTGCGGAACATTGATCTGCTTCGTTTGTCCACCCAACATCATGAGGAGATTTGTGCGGTTGTAAAACAATAGCGGCTACAGAATTTAAAAAAAATAGGCATAACACCTGGGGAACTGGAGAGGCTGACCACACATACCATAATGCCTATCTTTATAAAATGGTAAAGTGCGTGAGATGCAATAAACGTTTCTGCTTTCAGCTGACACGAAGATCACAGCGTTGTTATTGATGCTATATCCAAACCATTTTCTTTATTACTATTATTGATATGTTAATCGCACATGCGCCAAGGAAGATGTTTTGATAAAGATAACTTGATGTGATTTTAAAATGTTATGATTAACGGGCAAGTCTCCGTTTCACACAGTGATGACAGAGGAAATGAGTTAATACAGAACGATGCATCCGCGAAATCATGATGACAAAGATGGATTGTGATTGTCATCAATAACACGAACCCGTTTATCCACGCGCTGTCAATCACTTTGTTGCACGTCACGCACTGTAAAGTCGATGGTAGTAGGCTACGAGGTGAATAGTCTAACAGCCCTGTCGTATCACGGAGTTTAGTATAAAGTTAAGAAAATATCGTACTGTTATCTCCATGTAAAACATAGTAATACAAATTTGAGATTTTCATTTGTTACTATTTATAGAAAATAGTCTTAAAGATTCTTCTGCGGTTCGACTGCCTTAGAATTCTCTAGGTTTAACAGCCGACTGCTAGCTTCACATTCACCCATATTAATCACAGAAGTAGATTTATTTAACATTTTCCAATACTGTTATTTTTAAGACAGTTCCAATAATGGATCATATTATAACATTATAAATATATTGCGAAAAGAAAAATTAATGTCTGAACCAGGAATCGAACCGTAGACCTCTAGTTCTCCGTGCTAGTGTGTATGCAGCCCACTACACTATTCTAGACTTGGCACAAACATTAACAATTCTTTCACACATATACAGATCTATAATTCTCGATTCGCCCGCTGCCAGGTAGGTGTCACCACCATCGCCAACGGCCGGCTTCGTTTAGAAGTATCTATATTTGAGAATTTTACACCACCACTTTCATAAGCAGTAAACGACGTTTGTTAATGTTTGTGCCAAGTCTACAATGGTGTAGTGGGCTGCACACTAGTACGGAGAACTAGAGGTCCACGGTTCGATTCCTGGTTCAGATATTAATTTTTCTTTTCACAATACCATTATAATATTAAAAGTAGCTTATCGCCTAGCACGTACAGGGGTGTTACAGCAGATGTTCTAAACTGGAACCGCTATTTACTGTACCTACTCAAATTCGTAACGATGCTGGTCCCATCCTAGCTGAAATTCCTTCCCCCACGGGGACTAGAAGCTGTGCAAGTGCTGGAGGGCATGATGCATTAAATCACTCGTCTACGATATTTATGCAGTGCACTAGATTATATCATATTAACAAGAATTGTACGATGATAAATGTGGTATTTGAAAATGTATTTAATATTTACCTGTTGGAAGAATCTGTGTCCATTGACCTATCTATAATACTCAGCTCTATAAATTGATATATGAATCAGATTATGTATTTTATTTCTAAATATTAACATTTACTAATTTTAATTCAAGTATAATTTTACAATTTTAGAAGTTCAGTGGCGTTGCTTCGTAACGTTACAGTTATTATGTCATTGTTCTTGTTATCGCTATACAACAAGGGAAATTAATACATTACTTATGAAATGCATTTTTTAAATATAAATATTAACTGAACGTGTAGGAAAAAGGTCAATATAAATTTAAATAATGTATTAAACTTAGTTTCCGCCTGATTAAATGTTCGTAATTGCAGTTTTATATTTAAAAGTGACGTTATGTTAGACATTTTAAATAATTTAACAGTGTAATATGCATACAATAAAGCCAATGTTACTTCTAAGATTTACTTTCTTCTTTTTATTATCGTTTGTAATCTATATTGCGAAATAATGGTTATCACATCTCCTCTGGTCCCAAGGTTCAGGGCCTCAAATCCAACTCACGTCTTTAGATTGTTCACAGCTTACTCACGTATTTCCTCAAATCATGCCCAAACTAACACTAACTTGCCCATTTGTTTCATCCTAACTTGTCCACTAGATAGAATCCTCTGACAATTGCTTGTAGCAGGGATGTGTATTAATATGTTGCTAGAAGCGACTCTTTCACTCAACGGATATTCACAGGTGGTGCCCTGTCATAGAATAGCAGCGACCTCTCTTACTACGTATGAACGACTGTTCTAAAACACGAAGATTAACAATGTTTCCGTACACTGATAGTGAACAATCAAGTACCGCTGAATCTCCCGCAATAACCAGTTCGAGTACTTACTTTACATCCTGGTGTAAATATATCCGTAACTCGCTACGGTTCAAGCTAATCTCTAAAGAACGAACAATGAACTAACTTTCAATTCACGGTTTACAACTCAATCAGTGGTTTCAAGATGGAAGCGAAAAATCGCATACTAGCAACGGAACCTATTGCAGGCTACAATTATCACATTGGACAGGCAATTTTATGTTTTGTGAGCTACAAACACGACATAAGAAAGAAGACAGTTCAAAAATGAAAATATCTTTCCCAGTTAAAATATTCTCGTATGATGATTTCAAGTGACATGGGGGATTGTATACCACCACCACCTACAAAAAAATTCAAATAAAAAACAAAAAAACACGATTTATTTAGGCAGTATGTGAATAATTACCTGAGATATGTGGTCTCCAGGTAGCGTGCTGCCTTGTCACGGAGCGGGCCAGGGTTCGATCTCCAGGCGGGGCAGTTTTTCTGGGTGAGGTTTTTATCGGGGTTTTTCCTCACCTGTAAGGCAAATGTCAGGAAACCGTTAAGGTCAAAACGGTCCCGAAATCATATTGCCATCATCATCATCATCATCCTTATCGTCACCATCATCATCCTTCACCGGTGTGGAAAGCAACGGGAAGCTACCACATCTATAATTCCCAAGTAAAGCTGCCAGCATAGCATGAAAATGTTATGATTGCAGTGAAAGACCAGCCCTCGGGCGGAATTACTATGGATGGATATATATATGTATATATATATATATATATATATATATATATATATATATATGACAAGATCAGAAAAAATAAATGCCTGGACGGGATTTGAACCCGGACCTCTGAGTTGATATCTCAGTGCACTACCACTTACGCTACCAGGCGAATCCAGAACAAGCATTTATTTTTCTTATACATATTGTCTATCTTTGCCAGATGTAGCGGGAACTCAGTCACCACTGCCACCTAGTAGCTACTATAACAAGTAAGCAAATTAAAGATACTATTTTTATTACTTTATAGCAGTGACTCATTTTCGATGTTATAATAAAACCTTTTTGACATTGAGCAATGCAAGCTTAATATGACAAGATAAGAAAAATAAATGCCTGGACGGGATATATATATATTGATTCTTTATCAAAAAACGCCTTAAAATAAAGTGAGATTTTGAACTCAAATTAACAAAAAATCACTATATTTGTAATGTAAAATGTATATTAGTCATTCCTCAGAGAGTGTAGCCAACTTAACACTAAAACCCGCTAACATACAAGAGAACACTATACTAATCTGGTGTAATAACTTGCCCATTTTCTCATCATAACTTGCCACTAATATAGGTGGACTCTTGGGATGGAACATCCTTATATATGAGCAAACATATTGGCAATTGGTTCTAGCAGGAAATTGTGTTATCACATTGGCCAATGTGACGGTAAAAGTCACTTGTTCTCCGATGGAATATTTACAGATGACAGAACTGTATCCAGAACAGTCTCACATGAAATGGAAACAATATCCTCGACTAAGAACACGACAGTGGAGGAGCAAACCGATTCTGCTTCTGAATTAGAAGCACCGAAAAACCCAAACTACAGCGACGTACTACAGTACAACCTTAAGAAAAGGGACCTAACTCCAAATTGAAAACTAAATATCGATATGAATTAATGGAAGTAACAATCCTGGATTCTAACTCGCAGCCCCCGAGCAATCATAAGAATCAGTCTTTGTTATCGACACATCCAAAAAATCGGAAAAAAAGATAGAAACGCCCAGCATAAAATTAAATCTCACAGTAGATGAACTACCATGAGATCACCGCCAATCTTATGCAGGCACTAGTGCATCAGAGGGGAAAAAATGCTACACAACTCACAATAGTAGTAAATAAAAAAAATAATCAACATCCATCCATAAGCAATTTATGGTCATAGCTAAGAAATTGCGAACAAAAGTTAATACAGATGGAAAATCTGATTCTGCTGAAAATACCAGAAGATACCGATGATATACAAAAAGGACTAATTCCATGTAACAATTTTGTACGACGCATGGTGGAATGCACTTATATATTGTAATGTCTTTCTTTTATATCCAGTGTTGTTTGTTAATACTCCATAATTTTGTAATACTGAATGTAAACTATATACAGTGCTGTCGGTATAGCATTGGACAGCAAACGCGGGGATTTCACTGTACACTGCTGACGCACTCGTGGCGGGGAACGGACAGTGTAGCATCGCGGTGATACAACCACACATTTTCGTAACTATTTCACAAATTGTCGTACTTACCAATTTTATTGACGCAGGTGTTGGAACTGGCTCACCCGGTTGAAGAGCACGTGTCAAGATCAGTTTATATGGATGCAACTTCAACAGTTTAGTATATTTTAGTACATAGCCTTAATAAATTCCTACTTTAGCGAAAGGCGCCTGATAATTAACAGATATTGGCAAAAGTAAAGTCTCTAAGAAGAAAACGTAAAAACCATAAAAAGCACCTCCTTTATTCTTTTTTGGTAGATAACTCTATTTTTATTCTATATGTGTTGGAGATTATTTTGTTGTTGACTACATTAATTTTATCCCAAGCGTGTTGGAAACTAAAATTATTTCTCATTTTTTAGTTCGGTTTTCTAATAAAGCGTGTTTGTTTTAGTTTTTTAAACTATTATTTATGAACATCTATAGACGAATTCTCGTAAATGTAAAATGTACCTGTTCCTATATGGGGGGGGAATCGGGATAAGTTTTTAAGAATATCAGTGGAAGAGAAGGCCACATGGCCTTAACTCCACCAGGCTAAATAAATCTTAAAATCTTAAAATCTTAAAAAAAAATCTTATTTTAGTCTTGTTGTCTGTAGGTTTCAATGGTTTTGAGGTCAATTGGTCATTTAAAGCATTTACTGAAATATATATAGATTCAGTTGGGGGATTCAACTGTCCAAGTCCCAAGCTGTTACCGGAATAATTTTACCAGCCATGTGACTGAATTGTGTACGGAACTGGTTATATCGAATAACTAGGGTAGATATACTTGAATACAAGACAAGATGATACCAATAATCAATATCTTATTTGTTTATGACAAAACTTATATATGGACGCTTACCATTGTTATATACCAGACGTTTACACTTTTTGCATGATGTCGGTAGATTCCTATATTTCCAATGTCATTAGGTCTACAAGCAGAATATATGCTCAATTTTTTCTTACTTGTGGATTCTCCCCCTACGGGGGAGAAATTCAACCATACTAATTTAGTTGCACTTGGTTTCGGATAGATGTCAGAGTGGCCCGTGATTAGTGTTCCGCCTCATAGTGATATCTCGGAAACCAAGGTAGTACTAGGATGGGAAGATTCGGTATATTTTGGTTAGATGCATTTTTATTCAGGCGTAAGGATCTTCTACGAGCCTGAAAATCTTCAAACTGGGATCCCACGGCTTAAAGTCTCTCCCGGAGGAATTTCTCCTTAGATTTGTTATTCTAAAAATGTCTATCGATCGCGTCCGGGTTTGAATCCCCGGTTCTCAGGACCAGAGGCAAGTAGCATAATATCCACAAGTCAACCCGTTCAATGCTTATTTAATATATTAAAATTATTAAAGGTCCTCCCATAAAACGTATGTAGACATGTGCTAGGTAGGCCTTATATATATTTTATTCATTTCCAGTGTTGCAAACAAAACACATTTTTTACAAGTTTAAATGTAAACTGTTATGACGCAACCCATACATCAGGTTTGTTTACATTAATCGTAGATCTAAATCTGAAACTTTGCTCGGATTGATTCAGTCCTACTCTATCCTCTTTTGGTCTTATAAGAATATACATTTTATGGCCAATTGCTAAAATATCGAACATGGAGGACCGGGTAATTTGTCATCGGTTTTGTCTTCTTCTAGCCTTTAGAGAATCAATCAGGTTTGTTTACATTAATCGTAGGTCTAAATCTGAAACTTTGCTCGGATTGATTCAATCCAACTTTATTCGCTTTTGGTCTTATAGGAATATACATTTTATGGCCAATTGCTAAAATATCCAACATGGAGGACCGGGTAATTTGTCATAGGTTTTGTCTTCTTCTAGCCTTTAGAGAATCAATCAGGTTTGTTTACATTAATCGTAGGTCTAAATCTGAAACATTGCTCGGATTGATTCAATCCAACTTTATTCTCTTTTGGTCTTACAAGAATATACATTTTATGGCCAATTGCTAAAATATCCAACATGGAGGACCGGGTAATTTGTCATCGGTTTGTCTTCTTCTAGCCTTTAGAGAATCAATCAGGTTTGTTTACATTAATCGTAGGTCTAAATCTGAAACATTGCTCGGATTGATTCAATCCAACTTTATTCTCTTTTGGTCTTACAAGAATATACATTTTATGGCCAATTGCTAAAATATCCAACATGGAGGACCGGGTAATTTGTCATAGGTTTTGTCTTCTTCTAGCCTTTAGAGAATCAATCAGGTTTGTTTACATTAATCGTAGGTCTAAATCTGAACCTTGCTCGGATTGATTCAATCCAACTTTATTCTCTTTTGGTCTTATAGGAATATACATTTTATGGCCAATTGCTAAAATATCCAACATGGAGGGACCGGGTAATTTGTCATCGGTTTTGTCTTCTTCTAGCCTTTAGAGAATCAATACTGAGCTATAAGGCAGCAGCTGTTAGTTTTGGTTCTCTTCGAATAAAAACAGCAGTAACAAAATAGTAAATATGAAATTGAATATTAATAATTATTTATTTTCATTTTTAAAATAAATATACAAATGTTTGTAGATATAACCAAAATTAAGAAGTATTTTATTCAGTATTCACTATTTTTTTAAAGTCCAGTTGGATTTTTAAATTCATATTTTAATATTTTAACTAATCTTTGATTTATTCGAGAAAAAACACTGAAAATCACATTGTCTGAGGTCTGTAAATATTAGTAGCAAGGAAAAAGTATTGTTCATATGCACTTTCAGTTATAACTTTACGAATGCTCGTCAAGATTTGCTGCATATTATGTTTCTAACAACGTTCTGAAAATATATTTAAGAAAGAATAGGTTACAGTGATTTGTTACATTTTGTACTTGACATACAGAAAACTTTACATTATAACAAATCAGAAAGATTTTAACTGTGTTCTTATGCATATTTTAATAAGTTATCGTATTAAAGCAATATATGTCTTATGAGTAAATATTGGTAAAGTAAAAAGAAATAAGAATTAAAATATAAACTTTACCTATACATGTATCCTCTTGCCATACACATCCTCACACTAAAGTCGAAAAAATCTGCTGCCTCCATAACAACACTGTGCCAGTTATTGAGCAGTTCAATGAAAACATCGTACCAAGGAATATCTTTTAAATGTTATATCTAATTATGTTCACAGTAATTAGTTTTAAAGAGAGGAGAGTATAAATAACAAATATTGACTTTTATGTATGTGTAGCCAGTAGTCTGGTAGTATAACATTTGCATAGTCCAGATAATGTCGATTCTCACGGGTTACATTTCGGTCCTATCATGTTTAATATTATAAATTGTCGTTTTTAAATAATCATATTTAAACTTGAAGTGTCTTCTTCAAACTGATATTTTTTAAATCTGTTTTTGATTAATCTTTTATAATAACTGGGAAAATAATATATAAGTAGTAAACACTGATAATAAAAGTGTCAGATATTCACAGCCATATAAATAGCAAATGTCTAATGTAATATTTCCTTCCGAGTTTTTTCATTACATCTTAATCTCCAGAAAATTTGTAACTTATATAATACTCCAAATTCACAGCTCAAAGATATTATATATTAAATAGAACGGGATTGATCTAAAGGTACATTGAAATTGTCAGATATCTATTCGTGGAATTTCTCACCTGTCGCTGACGTGGCTACTCTTGTATATGGTTCCGCTAATGCAGCCGCCCAGTGCACAGTGTTCCAAAATATAAAATAACCGGCAAAAAAATACTTATTATTAGAGTGAAAAGAATGAACAGTTTTCTAGAAAATTAGATGATTTAACAATCTGCCAAAGAATTAACCTTTATACTAATTATTAGATCTAATTATTTGGCCGTTAAATTAAGCGTTATATAAAAACAGATTTTTTATTAAACATTTCGGTCAATTTATTAAAATTTATCTAATAATTATTTTAATGCCACTCACTTCGTATATTTGTGTTAAACAGACTTATGCATTGATACTATATAACACAGCCCGAGGGACCGAGAGCCCGAGAAACCGAGAGACAGACAGACCACGAATCCGATTTCCGCCATGTTTTCGCCCGACATCATCCCGATTTCCGAAAGACTTACGCCCGATTCCCACCAGACTTCCGCCGTACTTCCTCCCGACTCTCGCCAGAGTACAGCTAGACTCCCCTCAGACTCCCATGAGACTCCCCCCCAGACTGCCGCAAGACTCCAGCCAGACTGCCGCAAGACTCCAGCCAGACTCCTGCAAGATTCCCTCCAGACTCCCGCCAGACTTCCGCCAGACATCCGCCAGACATCCACCAGACTCCCGCCAGACATCCACCAGACTCCCGCCAGACATCCACCAGACTCCCGCCAGACATCCACCAGACTCCCGCCAGATTCCCACCAGACTCCCGCCAGATTCCCGCCGAACTCCAGCCGGACTTCGCCGGACACCCGCCAGACTCCCACCGGACTCCCGCCAGACTCCCACCGGACTCCCGCCAGAATCCCATCGGACTCCCGCCAGACTCCCGCCGGACTCCCACCGGACTCCCGCCACACTCCCGCCAGACTCCCGCCGTTAACCCGCCATACTCCCGCCACTTCCCGCTAGACTCCCGCCATACTCCCGCCATTCTCCCGCCAAACTCCCGCCGTTAACCCGCCACTTCCCACTAGACTACCGCCATTCTCCCGCCATCCCGCCAGACTCCCTCCAGACTACCACCATAATCCCGCCAGCCTCCCACCAGACTAGCGCCATAATCCCGCCAGACTACCGCAATAATCCCGCCAGACTCCATCCAGACACCCGCAGGACTGCCGTCCGTCTCCCGCCACACTCCAGGCACAATCCCGCTACACTTCCCACCACACTTCCCGCCAGAACCCCGCAAGACTCCCGCCGCACTCCCGCCACTCTCCCGCCACTCTCCCGCCACTCTCCCGCCAGACTCTTACAGTCTCCCGCCAGACTCTTACAGTCTCCCGCCGCACTCCCGAATGACTGCCGAATGACTACCGAATGACCCCCGAATAACCCACGAGAGTCCCGAGAGACTCCCGAGAGACTTCCTGGAGACCTCCTAGAGACCTCGTAGGGACCTACGAAAGACTTCCAAAAGACCTCTGAAAGACCACCGAAAGACCTCCGAAGGACCTTTGATGGACCTCCGAAAGACCTCCGAAAGAACTCTGAGAGACCCTCGACAGACCTCCGAAAGACCTCCGAAAGATCTCCGAATGACCTCCGAAAGATCTCCGAATGACCTCCGAAAGATCTCCGAATGACCTCCGAAAGACCTTGAGACTTTCAGCCTTTCAGACATAAGACTATCGGACCTTGCGATTTCGAGATTGTTCAATACAATGGAGACAATTAATAATGGGAACAAAAGCACTAAACGTTATGGGGCGGATGGATAATAACGAATGGAGAAGGAAAATTAAACTTTAAGGACACGAAGATATTTAAATATTAAAAATCTCTTAATATATAATATAGATAATATTATTTTTTTCCAAATTAATACGCCTATCTATGATTAGTCTATGTATATTTTTTTCGAAGTTTGTCGCAAATACGTTTTTTGTTAAAATCAGTCATTAATTAATATATTCCGTGTAACAACTAAATAATAGTCCTCGCATCATTTATGATGAGCCAGATATTCATGAACACTTATAATTTTTAATCTTACGCATGTGGATGAATTTATTAGCCAAATAGTGATTTCCAGATTTATTTTTCGCATTGTGGATCAGGGTGCAATGCTTGTATCTTCGTTTTTCACGCCATACCTAGAATAAGAGTAAATTCTTTGTATCTTTTTTACCGTATCAGGTGTTCAAGAAGAGCCTACATAACAACATAACATCTTTCTGTTTTAATTGTCACAATTAAATTTATAAAAGTTTGTTCAAAATAAGAATATTTACGTAATATCCAAATATCCAGCAAATAAAGAAATATGTAAACTTAGCAAAAAAAAAAACATGGCTTCTCAGCCCGATCTTGTCATGACCACTATGCATGCTCGATGAGCTTGATCTATGTTTCACAAGGTGACGCATTGTTAAAATGTTTTAAATACGATGTATTTGGTTTTATTGGTCATAAATAGTTGAAGATTAGTGAAGGAGACATTATTTCTAGATATTTACGAGTGTTCGACGTATGCAATATTACTCAAATTACCACATTTGGAATAAAGTTCATTTCTCGTGCATAGTATAAAACTAAACATAGACAACCAGGAATTAGATGACTAGTATCCGACTGCTAGTAGCGTAGATCGTTAAACCAATTACGAAAAAATCAAATATTTATGTTAAGCCAGGCTTCAAATCCGTCGACAATGATTTTTTCTTGTTTAATTGTATTTCCGTAAAATTCAGTCTATAACATATAATTCCAACCACGTAATCTACATCTACTCGTGCTTTACACAATATTAGGTAATAATCTTGCCATCGTAAACTCTATAACAGTATTTAGCTAATGCTATAAATTCAATTGCGTATGCAGTACCATTTTTTAATAATAAGGCTATAAATGTATATAATTAATGTTAATATAGCTTCATATATTTATTTATTTATTATGTAATACTAAGGAAAGTTTTACACTTCAACTTAAAAATGTAATACATATAGGTCAAGACGAGCCTAATAAGAGCCCATATATGTAGGACAATAATAATAATAATGATAATAATAATACTTACTTACTCTTACTCACTGGCACTATCAAACCCGTAGGTTCATGGCCGCACGGACATGAGCTCTCCATACATCCCTATCCTAAGCTAATGCTTTCCAAATCATTCCCTGTATAATCTACTTCCCTTAAATCAGAGTTAATGTTATTCTCCCACCTCATTCTTGATCTACCACCTGGGCGTTTTCCCTCTGGCTTTCCTACAAGAAGCTTCCATGCAAGTCTTTCATTCCCCATACGTGCAACATGTCCTGCCCAACACAGTCTACGAGACTTAACTGTCCTTATTATATCTGGCTTCCTATAAAGACCAAGTAGTTCGTTGTTATGTAGTTTTCTCCATTCACCTGTCTCTTCATCTCTCTTTGGTCCAAAATTTTTCCTAAGTACTTTGTTCTCAAATACTTGTAATCTCTTTTCCTCCCATAAAGTAAGAGTCAATGTTTCGCAACCATATAATATAACTGTTAGAATAATAGTTTTATAGGGTCTATATGTTCAGTTTAACGTTTTTTTGAAAGGAGTTGGGACATCAAGAGTCTCTGCAATGCATAACAGCACGCATTTCTAGAATTGAGCCTATGTTTAATTTCTTTGTGCATCTCATTCCTATTTGTGATTATTGTTCCTAGGTATTTGAATTCAGCCACTTCCTCAAAATTTCCCTCATTTGTCATTAGCTGTCCATTTCTATTATATAATGAATTTCTACTTGTGACCATATATTTAGTTTTATTGATATTTACTTCCAATCCTAATTTCTTACTGTTACTCAACAGTGTGTTCGTATTGTCCTTTAGTATCTCCTCGCTATCGGCCAACAGTACTACATCATCAGCATAAACTAACAGCTTATTAATACCATTGAGTTGTAAGCCTTCCTCATTCTCTAAAGATTTAATGGCATGCTCTAGTACAAAATTAAATAGTAGAGGAGATAGTGCATCACCTTGCTTCAACCCATTCTGGATTTCAAAAGTATCCGAAAACTGTTTGCCTACACGCACTCAACTCTTTGTGCCATTTAGACACATTCGTATACGTAAGTCTAACTAACCTTTTAGGAATTCCGAACTCCAGCAGGATACTATATAACTTCTTCCTCTTAATTGAATCATATGCTTTTTTGAAGTCTACATATAGTTGATGTACAGTACCATTATATTCCCATTTCTTTTCTAAAATCTGTCTTATACTGAAAATCTGATATGTTGGTAGACCTGTTTCTTCTAAATGCGACATTGATGATCTCCTAGAATGTCATCAACATAGGGAGTAAGTCTGCTTACTAATATATTTGTAAGAATTTTGTACGAAGTTGAAAGTAATGAGATGCCCCTGTAGTTGTTGCAGTCAGTTTTATCTGCTTTCTTATAAATTGGTACGATAATTGATTCCTTCCATTCATCTGGAAGAGCTTCTTTTTCCCAAATCATACTAAGCAACCAGCGTATCTTGTCCATCAATTTTTCTCCCCCTGATCTTAACAGTTCTGCTGGGATCTCATCTAAACCTGATGCTTTATACACCTTCAATTTTTCAATTGCTATTTCAAACTCTAATGCACTTGCCTCTGCGACTAGCATTTCTGCTGTCTGTAAATTATCCTCTTCAATGTCCTGTTCTGTATGTACATTTAATAGCTGATTAAATTAACTTTTCCATCTATTTAATATACTCCTAGAATCTGCAATCATATCCCCATTTTCATTCCGAATTATGTTTGTTCTAGCCTGAAACCCTTTCTTCTCTATACTGATTCCCTGATATAATTTTCTAATGTCCCTATTTTTTGCATTCATTTCAAGATCATTAATCTTCTCTCTCAAATATTTCCTCTTTTTACTGTGTAGTAGCTTGGTGGTTTCCCGTCTAATACTACTCAATTGCTCTAAATTCACCTCATTTGGCGCGTGTAACCATTTCATTTTTGCTAGCTTTCTTTTCTTTACAATGTCGGCACATTCCTCATCAAACCATTTCTTGTTTTGCCTCTTTTTTAAACAACCAATGTTTTCTGATGCTGACAATTTAATAGTATCTCTTATAGCCTCCCATTCTTTATTTATATCTGTTTCTTCTTCGTTTGCCACATTGTAATCGGAAGATTACAGTACTTCAAATCTATTAGCAATTTTGATTTGGTATTCTTGCCGCATTTCATCATTTTTCAAGTTTTCTAATTCAAATTTTACAGAATCATCTTTAGCCTTTGTTCCTCTCATAAGCGATAGCCGTTGTCTGATTTTCACTCTGACCAGATGATGATCTGAATTGCGGTCTGTCCCTCTAACTGATTTAACTTTGATGATGCTACTGTGCCAGCGTTTATCCACTAATACATGATCTATCTGGTTCCGAGTTTCTCCATCTGGGGACATCCTGGTGCATTTATGAATATCCTTATGTTGAAATGTTGTGCTCTTAACAATGAGATTCTTTGATGTGGCAAATGTGACTAATCTAACCCCGTTGTCGTTACTATCTTCATGAAGACTGAATTTGTCTATTGTTGGTTTGAATATATCTTCCCGCCCCACTTTTGCTTAATAATAATAATATTAATAATACTATTAGCACTATTAATAATATTATTAATAATACATGCTAATACTTCCTAATATTTCGTTCGTTTTTTCATTAAGAATGGGCACACAGAATAAAATAGAAAGCATTGTTACAATTTAAAAATGTAACCTCATCGGGAACCAAACCTGTGCCCTTTTGCATACGAAGGAAGCCATAAAGTACTGATCTAAACTTTATTTGGCTTGCTGTAAATAAAGTAATGCTCTTCATTGGATGAAACGGAACGTGTTGTAACTCTCCTGTGCAATTAGTTTAGCCGTGTGAATCGCTCGTTAATACTTTAAATGTTCGAGGTCAAGAGTCCGCTCAGTCTTTTATTTATTTATTTTTGCTAAGTGTACATGGAGCTGATAATGTGTTTGTTTTATAAACATTGACTTTTATGTTGTATAAATATTTACAGAATGTTGTGATAGAGGAAATAATAAATATACATTTTCCATTAATGTTATTTCTGCGTTTTTTTTTAAATTCATATAGGCTTATAGATTTTAACTTCATATCAATTTTTTTTAAATACTGTGTTCTTTCAGTTCAGAGAATAAATTCTTATATGCTGTGTAATATATATCACTTTCATTATATTGATTGGAAATTAAAGTGAACAAATAAAAGCATTTGTTTATTTTAACAAGGTATTAATGTTTAAATATGAGATTGTACAGAGTTTATTTTTTTACGTTTCACAGAGATTTTAACTGCTAGAAGCACAATCACTAATTTGAATCTATTTGAAATCTATCTGTAGAATTGCGTGTTTGTTGACTTTTATAGGTCTCGGAAAGAAACAAAGTACATCGCTCTGGACATGACTAAATTTAACGCTCACTATGGCTGTTATAGGCTACTAGTGGCAGATGATGTTAGGGAACTGCAACAGCGGTCCTGAGAATTCTTACTAGATTTTTCCTTAAGATAAATGGTTCTATATGTATATAGGTTATGCCATGCTTCATTGCCGTCCTATTAAATTTAACTTCTGTGGATTGCTTCCCGTTGTGGAATACAAGGTAATGAACTAACACATTAGCAAAGGAAGACCCCAATTAATTATACAACTACATCAACTTGTTGAAGCTGCAGTCAATAGAAATGTAAACCGAAAAAATGTACCAACATTATAGAAACATCAGCTTGGAAAACAATGGAACACGCTTCTTGCAACACGCCACACTGCGTTGTACCAAAAATGTCAAGGAAAAAGCCAGTTGCAGCATTTCAAATCTTAAATGGAAATGGCCTCCTTGCAGAATATCTACACCAACTTAACATCTTCCCATCACATGATTGTATTTTGTGTTGTCATAGCGACAGTGTCATGAAGTAGGACCTTATGAAACTAAGTACTGCTTTGAAAACCTCCAATTTATTTTGATGGCGAATTATAATGTGAAGTTTAACGTAAAGTAACTTTGCTGCTAATTTCAGGGCGTTAAATTATATAAATTTGTAAAGTTACTCTGTCACTGAATACGGTATGTTGTGCGATAAACGTTGTAACGATTTGTTTTACCAATATTTTTCGATTAATGTTAAAGATAAAATCTGTAATATTAAGAACGGCATATTTTGCTATTTTCTAAATATTGTTCCCCTATAATGCATCGATTATTCATAACTCGAATAAAATTGTAAGAAACTACATTTTTCATTCATTGTTTTAGGGATTATGCTATAAGCATTTTTAAATTTAGAGATTTGAAGTGCTGCAAGTTGACGATAATTCAGCACATGAAGATGAAGCATTTCATCAAGTTTTCTTCATTACTTCGATTGGGATGCTCTCCATATTGACGAAGAAAACAGATAGTAATTATTTCTTGAGAGTCCTGCTAGTGTCTTGCACGTATAATTATCTACTAAAATAATCCAATAAACACTAGAACATAACAGTACACAGTTATGAGCCAGTTAAAAAAATTGAAAGCAATAACAAGTCAAGTGAAGAAGTTACGTAACCAACGAATTGAAAGTAAATTAATGCGTTTCATAATCATTTGGTAAATTGTAGTAGGTACCTCTTTTGAACTAATTCAATTCAGTGAATTACAACATGAAATTATTAACGTTATTCTAGTGACAATTCTTAAGAACGATGAAGTTATAATAAATAGCAATTTCTCTAGAAAATGTCATCTTAAAAACTAACAGATTAAATTTCAACTTAACAAATAGCGTATGCTACATAAAAAAATGACAAATATCAAGCTAGTGTGGGTTACTTTTGTCCCGCGCCTTAGCCAAGTGGTTAAGATAAGATGCTTTGGTGCAAAGCTACGAGACTTGCGCTGGTTCAATTCTTCATGGGGGAAGACATTTTCTCATAGAATTTCGGCCAGTATGGGATCGGTGCCAACCCAGCATCGTGAGGCATTTGGATAGCTACAATAAATAGCGGCTCAAGAATGACAAAACCAGCCATGACGACTGTGGGACCAGACACGGTGACCACATCTCGCCCCTACACTGGGTGGATGATCGTCTACCACTGTGATGAACACATATGGATGTGAAGCCAGCAGCCGGCTGGTAGGCCAAGGACCTTCTATGCCTGTCGCGCCATGGAGTTGGAGATATAATGAGTCATTTTAGTTAGTTTATAATCTAAATACCGACCTGTTTAAATGTGAACCAAAACTAAGCATATTATGTGTTAATAGTAAGAGGAACGGAGTTCGTAGAACAAGGTAGTCATCTTGATATCCTTAACTAAAATTAGCTGTGTGTTATATGCTACATGATATAACTAACTCACTGACACTATCGAATCCGTATATTCATGGCCTCGCATATATAAGCTCTCCATATATCCATATCCGGAAATAATATTTTTCAGTCATTAATATGTAATTTTCCTCAATCAATTCGTGGTTAATATTTGCTATTCTCCTACCTCATTCTTGAGAGTACTTACTGTATCCTCTGTTTCTTATTTTCTATATAGAGTTTCCCTCTTTCATTCCCCACCCGTTCTACAAAGCCACGTCCTTTGCGATTTACGAGATTTGACTGTTCTTAATAGATCTGACTTCCCACGGAGGTCATGTACGTAGGCTATCTCTCTGTTATGAACTCTTCTCCTATCACCTGTCTATTTGTCTCTCTTTGCTCCAAAAAAATTCATAAAAACTTTATTCTCTAACACTTGTAACGTTATCTCCTCCTTGAAAGTAAGTGTCTATGTTTTGTATCCATATAATATTATTAGGAGAATAATTGTTGTAATTTTTTGCATTTTAATGTTTTTTTGAAAAGTTACAGTTACGGGCGCCTCTGTAATACGTAGAGATGATCACTACATAGATTCAAGTAAAAGAAAAACACAGAAATTACGTGAGAGTTATGCCAAGTAATATTATTTTATCTTTATTGGACGTATATAATTCCTATTTCGCCTTAAGGTATATTAGGGTTATAGTTTGTGACAATGTTGTGGTACTTTATATAATTTGATCTACACGTATAGTTCTTTTTTATAAATCCTATTCAACAATACTGCTTTCTGTAAAGGCTTGTACCTAACAAAAAACTATTCACAAGATCTAGCTATCACAGTTCTTCGTGAATCTCTGCAAATCTTAAGGAATCATCCTGATATAACATCTTATTCATACGTCTACAACTCATTTATTACTTTACCTTAATTTTTGTGATTGTTTTGTTATATTCACATGCAATTGTTTTCATCACTCAGTATTTTCGTTTTTATATTAATGCTTTGTCTTCAAGATGCCTCAAAATGGGAGAAGTTATATAATCATCATCATCATCATCCAGGGGTTAAGCCTGTTGGCTCGTTCCTGTTTCATGAAAGCTAGAATTGTTAAAATTGTTCAGACTATCTTCTGTATGGCCGTCGATCATTTCTCCTTCCGTGCGGTTTATAATTAAGCAATAATTTTGGAATTCTACCTTCTGGCATTCTATCAATATGTTCTTTCCAGTCGTCCCTATATTTAATTATTCGGTCTGCAAGTTTGAGAATATTTAGTTCCTTTCTTATATCTGTGAAGTTATATAAATATTTCTTATTTATTGATTTATAATTTTAAATTTATTATATTCAGGATTGTTTCTGTTATTTACACTGGTATCTTCAACCAAAATATACACTTGTTTTCTTCCCGGTCTTGCGTGTCTGCTTCTGTCATATTTATCTTCTTCATGTTGTCTTGAATTCCCTTTATCCTCGTTGGCTCTGATCTACCACGTTTCCCTTTTCCAGGAGATATCAATTTCAATACTTCTGTGTTCGTTCCTGTGTACCTTAATCTCATTGTATGTCCATACCATCTTAGATGGATATCTTCAATCTCTTGTGCAATATCCTTGCCTACATTCTTTATAATAAACATTTAAAAAAATAATGTATATGTTATTAAGTAACAGCATCAGCTATCCATGTGTATTTTCAAGAATCGCGAAAATACCTGAAAATTAAATCATAGGCTGATGTTGAAATATCGTAAATGACACCATATTAAGATTTGATTACATCTGTGATTTTTAAAATAGAGTACCTAACAAATAAGGAACATGTTAACGAAATAAAAGATTATAACCGATTTGTGCTACCTACTAATATAATTTAAACTATCAAACGTAACTAAATAAACATTTGGCTATTAGCTGTAGCTGAAAATAGAACAATCATGTTAGCAACTTTCGATAACTATAGATATTGTTGATAACTAGTGGTATGTTGCAATATTCATAGATGTTCAATTCGCTAGAATAGCCTTCACCAGTTCAAAAGCGTGCCTTTCCTCACAATTACCAATTGTTCCTTAAAATATATAAGAGGAGTTGTAGATCTGTGTTGTCTTTGAAGCAGAAAATTATACGAAACAATCACTTAAAGTAACATTATACAGTACTAATATGAAAATGTACACGTTTTGTTCCGTCAACAGCAGAAGACTACAAATAAACATAGCAACTTGTGTAATATAATTCAATTTTGTTTGGCATAAAAATTACCATAGGCTATTAGACATTTCCCATATTTGTGTTTAAGCGACCAGAATTTCTAGTTATAAGCCAAGCTACTGATTTTGTATCTATGACATTGGATTTAACCCTTAAATTGACAACTTATCCTATAACATAAAATTGTTTAATTTGTTTCATATATTAATAAAATAATATAAACACGAGCGAGTACATTATATTTAAATATATGTCGAATCACACAATATACTTAGTGTTCCATGATTTTGTTCTCGCTGCAGTCTGAAAGATTTAAATAACTATCATGAGAAATTGTTTCGCCAATTTAAAGGTCACTTCATTATTTGTTCTGTTCAATTAGGTATAACATTATGCAATAGTTACTTGTTGATTTTGGATTATGCCTTTTCTGAAAAGAATTCTGCTTACATTACTCAAATTATTATTTACACTTATTTAGTTTACAGAGTTAGAGTAATTTTGATATTTTACTTTATGTAATTTATCTTATTTAACAAGTCTATTTATGTAGTAAATATTTTAACTTACGATGTAATAAAATTTCCGTTTTGTTTACAAAATATTGTTGCATACACACTACTAGATCATAAAATATGAAGACATCTTAGAAAAATTACACATTGATGTTTGGAAATGAATAATTAAATAAGTAATGTATTTTTGTCATGGGCCCTATTTTTACTAAAAAAAGACATATTAGAGCAGAGCGGAATATATATAACTTTACAGTTATTTTCACCTACATTTGCTTATTTTTAGATGTTTGAATTACAACTCTCAAAATTCAATAATTAGTTTTATTACACGTGAACAAATTATTTGTTGCGTAGTGTACAACAGTATCTTACCGTGTGTGATAAAAGGTACCATCCATAGTTATCCTCGACCAATCTTTTTTTTGGCAGAATAGGATGAGGCAGCCGAAGCAAGTTTCATCTGCGTTCACTGATTTTCAATCATAGCAATGTACACCTACTAACTCAAAACAGATGAACTCAAAACAGTCAGTCGAAATCATAGTATTCCACACTTAATTTCGTGCATAATTTATGTGTTCTATCCTCATATCCCTCACTCCACCCCAGAGTATCAAGCAATGGAAAATCGTATTTTATATTATTAAAGTGTTTTCAATTTTAAAAGATTTATCTTTAAGAACATCAGGGTGTAATGTTTGGATTATCCTGGTGTAGTTAGAAACAGTAGAAACTATTCAACCTCTCACTCACCCTCATACTCACTCCACACTGTGACGGGGGAGGAGGAAGCTAACTTTTTTAAACATTTGAATCAATTTGAAAGATACGAAAAATAACTGAGGTTAAGGTTTTCCAAGAAAACTATTTACTTTAATGAAGGCTTGCATTTTGTATAATTGTGGGATATTCCATGTAATTTTTTCCTAGAAAACTAAAGAATCAGCAGGATTGACTACACATGACTGTGACCTATTAATCACATGAGCCAACAAACAGAGTTGAGAACAAATCATACAGTAATTTTACCTACTTGCTAGCACTGTACACAAATTTTTTATGAACCAACATTTGAAGACAATTTTATATAACAGATACCGGTATGTAATATTCTAATAAATATGTAGTAAAGAATAAAATATGTGACATAAAACTTGAGTATAAGGTCTCGATTTATGTGAATCGTCAACATTTTCGGTTATTACGAAAGAACATATCAAGGAAAAAAATATGCAATTACAGAGGAATACGGACTGTGATTATAAGTCAAGATGGATGCAACATGTTAATTGAATGACCACAGGATATCCAAGCAAATATTAATCTATCAACCTGCAGGAAGAAGACAATGACATCCACTTAAAATACTTTTGGATGGTATTTTTATTGAGATGGAAACTGATCAACAAATTATCTAAATTCCTGTATTGACTATGATGATGAGAAAAAAGATTATGGATCAAATATTGTAAATCAATATTCAATTTACTTTCGATTAAAATGTATTCCTTATATAATTTTAATAATCGTATGCCTCAAATTATATTTTATTTTATTTTAAAATATCGGTAGGGCCTATTTGATTATTATTTGTTACCAAGTTGTTACAAAGGATGGACTAAATTCTTAATACTTAATGTCAGTATTACTGGTAAAATTATACGTTATTTGCTAACACGTTCTGAATAGTAATAAACCTTAAAATACTTGTTTTTACTCCCGCGTTATGCTATGTTTAGTATTATGTTGATATGAATTCATGAGTAATTAAAATTTACCGCCCAAGGAAGGTAAATTACTTACCTCCCAACTTACTTCGATATAATGACGGAAATATGCCATCGAACTTTCACAATTGTTGGTACAATTTTTAAAACTCATTTCTTTGAATCACTTGTACACAAATTCGTATGCTTTCTTTGTCCCTATTTTATATGTGAACCAATCAACCTCGTGAGCGTTCCTGAGTACTGTTCATGAAGTCCCAGTTTTGATTCCCGGTCAAACCATAGCCATTTGTTTCCTGTGGTTGCCCATAATCTGGAATATAGGTCACGTTTAGGTTAAGAACTCTCCGGGCGCTTCTTTATCATTTATCACCCATCATATCATCATCGGGGTAACGTAACTCCGCCGTCCCGGTGCCCTAACCTAAGAAATGGATTACAATTTTGCTAATGCCCGGGGACAAAGCCAGAAATGTCATGAAAGACAACTTGATGGTTTTAGAGAAAAAACGTGATATAAAGAACTTCTCTCTGATAGCAAGAAACAACACCAAACATACCAATATATAATTAATATATACGATCTCGTGGTGTTTTATCAGTTATTATATATCATCATTATAATCCCAAAAAAATAATTGAATCAAAAAAGTCAATGTGTTTCAACAACAAAGCTATCAATGTCAAGACTTGATAATGAGAGCTTTGTTATTTAAACGCGTTGATAATTTTTAAATTTTTGTTTGGTGTTTGTGACTGTAATGATAATATATGTATCAACTATGACAAATAAACTGTGAATGGATTATATAAATTAATATAAAATTAAAATAATATATATATTTATTTATTTATTTCAGGCTGTATACTTCTAAATCGTTCAACCGATCTTAGTGAAAATTTGTATATGCAGGTTTTGAGATGCGGCGAGTGATTAGCCGTTATCTATTATGTTGTATAATCGTTAGATGTATGAGTTCACTAACCTAAAATTTTAAAAAATCGCTCTAGCGGTCACATTTTTCGATTTTTCACAACGAAACTCAGTATATACTATTAAAATAACTATGGTAGATTTTTAGAAAACGAGTGAAATCCTACAATTAAAAGTGGAGGTTTACTTGGAATCCGAAATTAAAAACTTCCTAATCGCTGATTTAGATGAAATGTTTTGTGTATGTCTGATTGGGTTCCTGGATGGTTCAGAATCACAACTGGACCCTACAAATTCCTCAGGTGTAGGAGCCACATGAAATGAAAATTTAGGAATCGCTCTAGCGGTCACAATTTTCGATGTTTCAGACAGAAACTCAGTACATCCTATTAAAATAATCCGAAGTCGGTATTATCAAAAAATGAGCAAAATGAATTAGAAGTGGAGGTTTAATTGAAATCCCAAATTAAAAACTGCCTAAATGACTGACCCGATTTTGATTGTTTTTTTGTGTTTTTGAGTTGGCCCCTGATAGGTTTAACAAGTGGACCCGTAGATGGCGCTGCGATCGGTTTATAGGATTTTTTATGTAAAATATGTAGTCATCTGTATTATCGACATATACCGCACGAATGAAATATAACGTCATAATGCAAGTTTCTTGAGCTACAACTGATAATAGTGAAGAGTTTTCTTGCGAACTTATTAATTTGTGAATTTTCTTCTTCTTCCTTCCAAGTATTAGGCCAAGGCCTGTTACGATCCTATAGAAAATTTTCCCTCCAGCGTTTGCGGGAAATTCTCGTATAAGACTTGAAAGCATAATAATAGTCCCTTCGATTGGTTGCTGGCCAAAGGAAGGCAAGACCAGTGGTGGGGCTGCCATCTTATAGCCTCTGGTCAGGCTTTTCTGGAGAAGAAAAGAAAATAAAGGAAAGAAGAAATGGAAGAAAGGAAAGACTCTCTAGCCCTCTGATGCCCTAATAGCGTCGGAGTCGAAAAAACAAGAGTTAACCAAGAGAGGTTAGATAGTAAAGTTAAAAGAGTGCAAAACACAAGTAAGTGGAAGAAATGTTTTGCTCAGCTTGGGCACCTTGTGGTCGCCATCCACATATCCCCTAGATGAGGACCCCTGAGGGTAATTTGTGAATTTTACGGTAAACGGTAAGAAAGTATTTTTATCATTTATATCGTCCGGCCATGACACGAGATATGACGGTTCAGACGAGATAACGCCTGCCGGGTCCGCTAGTATATCATGTATAATTGTAAGTAAGTAAAAAAAGTAGACTATTATAAAACATTTGGGACCAATCTCGATCCCCAACTTTCCATCTTTGGTTCTTTCAAAGTTCTGGCAAAAAACAATTTTGAATATGATTTGAAAAAAAAATGTTCTTTCGACTTAAAGACAATTAGAATTAATAATGTCCTCGACTGTCAATAAGGCTGTTGCCTACTTTATAGCATAAATAACCCCAAAATGGTTTGATCTTTCGTTCAGTTAGTAATTGTCAATCAAATTAAATATAAACCTAGTAAATGACTGTGCACTATATAATATCATGTCAGCCGTTTTGGTCTAGTGGTCATGTTCTTTACCTCTAGTCCGAAGGTCGTAGATTCAAACCCGACTGTGGTCGATATCCAAGGGGAAAGTCCTCCGGGAGGGACTTTAAGCCGTGGGATCCGAGTGTGAAGATTTTCAGGATCGTAAAAGAATTTTAAGTATAATGATATAGTTGCTTACATAAATTGGCGAATAATAATTTATATTCCTTTATACACACACACACACACACACACACATATATATATATATATATATATATATATATATATAATACATACAGGGTGTCCCGAAAATACCTTCCAATATTTACAGAGGATATAGTATGCAACAAATGAAGGAACAAAGTTCCAATAAACATAGGTCGTACACGTAAAATTTGCGGAGTTATGGCCTAAGGTTTACTATCTTGCACTCCGAGCTCTTTGGCATGAACCTGCTGACGTACTCTGTAGACGTTTGTTACCATGCAGCACATTAGTGTGAGGCACGAACCCAACACAAGCAGTACAGTATTCCACAGCGTACTACAGTAAGTACTCTATCAGTCCGTCATGTTATTTGCGTCGGGTGTACATACCGTAGTGTGCACATGGCTCATGGTTTATTGTGACACTGCAGTACTGTAATTTGTGTTCTTGTTCTTCTCTGTACAACACCTAATGGAGGCCTGCTATTCAACAGAAGAGATGGCAGGTATGGTGTTCTGCTATGGCTAGACCAATGGCAGTAACCTAGGGGCACGTAACTTGTATGCTGCCAAATATCCACATCGCCGTAGACCATCTGTACAGGATTTTTAGTACCCTGTTCGAGCGACTTTCGAATAGAGGATCCTTTGCACCACAAACACATTATCGTGGCAGACCTCGAACAACTCGCACACCTGACATGGAGCAACGGGTATTAGAACACGTGGAGGAGAACCCTATAACAAGTGTCCGAAGAATATCTTCAGCTGAAGGTGTTGCTAAATGTGTTGTCTGGAAAGTTCTCCATGAACAGTTGCTCTATCCTTCTCATGTGCAAGATCTGCTGCCACACGACCGGCCTCCAGATTGCAATTCTGCAAAGTGGTTTCTTCACACGTGTGCTCATGATCCGCATTTCGCAGCAAAGATCTTGTTCACAAATGAGGCGGATTTCACGAGAGACTGTATTGTGAATTTTCACAATACACAGGCATGGGCCGATGCAAACCATTATGCACTTGAAGAGTGAAGACACCAGCACAGATTAGGTATTACCGTTTGGGCAGGCATTCACGGGGAGAGATTGATAGGTCCCTACAGATTGAATGGTCCTAGATATCGTATCTTCCTTCGGAACCGATTACCAGTGCTGCTGGAGGATATGCCATTACATGAACATGTGCAAATGTGATACATGCATGATGGGGTACCGGCCCATTTTCATCTTCGGGTTAGGCGATGGATTGGTCGGGGAGGGCCAATACCTTAGCCTGCCCTTCACTGGACCTAAACCCTTTAGATTTTTGGCTTTGGGGACATTTAAAGACCTTGGTGTATGCAGTCCCCATAAATGATGTGGATACACTACGAGAACACGTGTTCAATGCTTGTGACGAAATCCGGCAACAACCAGGGGTGTTCGAACGAATGCGTGAGTCCATTAGACGTAGGGTGGAACACTGCGTTACAATGGATGGCGGTCACATCGAGCACATATTGTGAAGATCAGACACATGGTGAGAATTGGTGGTGGTAGACCATACCTCAGAGCATATTACGTGTACGGCGAATGTTTGTAGCAACTTTTGTTCTTCATTTCATGATCTGCAAATATTGGAAGGATGTTTAGTAATCAGGTTCATGCCAAAGTGCTCGGAGTGCAACCTTAGGCTATAAATCCGCTAGTACGACCTATGTTTACTGGACCTTTGTTTCTTCATTTGTTGCTTACTACATCCCCTCTAAATATTGAAAGGTATTTTCGGGACAACCTGTATATATATATACATATATATATATATATATATATATATAGAGAGAGAGAGAGAGAGAGAGAGAGATAGAGAGAGAGAGAGAGAGAGAGAGAGAGAGAGAGAGAGACTTTTCACCTTTCTCACTCCTCTTATGTCGATGGCACTAAACGTGAACTACTTGATATGTGGGATTATCACCATTGTTCTCGGCGACCCCGAAATACGGATGTGAAATAATATCAGTGGTTTTCTATCATGTTTAAATCCCTGGGGAACTAGGGATCAAACACCATCGGGATGTAACCAATCTGTCTACCAACTACCCATCTCATAGATTCGGCATTAATGTCGGACATTTTTTCTATTTATATTTTTTTACCCCTTGTCACCCTCGCTCTCCAAGACAGGCTAGATGTCAAAAGTTCTGTTTAAGTGTCATCGGGGTGTCAAGAATTAACTTACCGACTATAAAGACCATAGATTCGACACTAATCTCGGCCCGTTTTTACGTTTTATTATTCTTCCCATCTCGCTCCCTCTTTGGGAAACTATACGTAAATACGTAGTTGGGCTTAAATTTAATCGGTTTCGACACTAGTATTGGTCGTATGTCATTGTTTTTACATCTCATATCCCTAGAGGCCTCTCGCCCATCATTAGTACATTTTCCTAAATGTAGGTCATGTCTGATCAGACATTAAAGTATGATTTTTAACAAACTTCAGACTTTCACAATTGTAATTACTGAAATTTGAAATATGAAACCTGCTTTGTTTATTCTTCCGTCCATGACTGATTTATTTGATGTATTTTATTATAAAATCAGATTTAACATTTCGCCATTAATAGTAAATAAAGGAATATGTTTTGATAAAATACTAAATATATCTAGAAGTAGGTTACGATGCAAAAATTGTACATCCGAATTTGGAGATAATTTTGCTTTTAAAATGAAACTTACACATGTCCAACAATAAGACATGAAAAATTACAGAACATCTATATGTAAATCTGAAAAATAATTATTTTTAACAATGTGTAATTTTAAAGTCTGATTACAAAATAATAAACATTAAGCATTAGTCTATAATATCCTCAACTCGTGTCCAACTTAGGGTCGGGATTAGGGATGAGATGAGATGAAGCCCCTATATTTATAGAAATCTGTGAATGACAAGTCTGCCAGTCGATCACCTCTGACGCTGTATCAGAGGGGCGAATGAACGAAATGTATGGGATGGGCATGGAGAAATCCTGAATTGAAATTTGTGGCAGGGGAAACGGTAGAAACCTACTAATGAAAATAATTATTTTAGAAAATGGACATCCCAAATAATTATATAACATGGAGTTTATAAATAAAATAATCAATAGACAGAAGAAAATAATTGACCTAGAAAATTATTAATTATATTGAAAATTAAGAATGGATCGGGATGAAGCAGCATGCCTTGGCGCGGAGCTGCGGAACATGCGTTAGTTCGATTCGCTACAAGGAAAATTTTTCTCATGCAATTTTGCCAAGTTTGGGACCGATGCCCAATCAGCATCATGAAGATTTCTGGTAACTATAAAATTTAGTGGTTCCAGGTTGAAGAAACTCGGTGTAAATAGTGTATGATCCACAGACTGACCACATGTTACTCATATACTATCTAGATTATCGACTTCTCTGAAAAAATATAGTAGCCCTAAGTGGTTAGACAGTTGCAGGCCTCTCGCACCAAGAAGTTTTTTCATGGGTTTAATAAAAACAGTATAACGAAATATCATGTGAAATTATATAAAATATAATATTTCTAATTTAAGCGTAAAATTTGTTATAATTTCAATTAACATGCCTTATACATATCATAATAACGAGCATTTAAACGATGATAAATGAGATATTTGAAAATGTATTTAATATTTACCTGATAGAGGAAGCGTTGTCTGTAAATCTCAGCTACACAGATTAAACAGGTTTGAATCCAATCTGTAAAATATTAATATTTTATTAATATCAATTAAAACCGTAATTTTATATTTCATATTGAATGACGTTGCTTGGTATCGTTACGGTTATTGTACCATTCGTGTCGCCAACAAGACGCATTCCGTACAAATTATCATGAAATCAATATATTTTTAATAAATGTGCTAACTGTGCTTAGGGGAAAAATCTAATTATACATACAGTATAAATGGTTATTATATATAGTGTTGATGCGGTGGACTACTGGTTATGCTTCCTGCCTCTGGTTGCGAGGGTCGCGGGTTTAAACCCGGCCGGGGACGATGGATTTTCTAGGACGGAAAATTGCACGGAGCAAGTCCTCCGGGAGGTACTTTAAGCTGTGGGTCCCGAGTCTGAAGATTTTTCAAGCTCGTAAAAGATCCTTAAGCCTGAATAAAGAAGCATCTAAACAAAATTTACCGACCTCAACATCGTAATAATACCGTAGATGTCTCATTGGTTCGGTGTGTTGACCGCATGACATCTAAGAACAAATAAGGTAACATGGACGAGTAACTGCTTACAAAGGAGAGGTTGTGGCTCAACAATAGGCTACGCCATTATAATAGATTATGCATGGTTTTCTTCATTTAAATATTTATTATGGCAATTTTTTTTTCAAATGCCCCAGGTTTGTCTTTCGACATTTCTGGTTTCTCTCCTGGCATGGCGTACTTGTAAACCACTTCTGAGGTTGGGGCGCCTTCAAGGCGGGGTTAGGTTGCCCCAATGATATGATGGGTGGTGATGATGATAATGGTGCGGCAGGAGAGTCCCTAATCCTAAGCTTAACCCAAGATGAATATGAATGATGATGATTGCGATGGCCATATGATTTCGGCGACCGTTTGGGCCTTAAAGTTTTCCTGACATTTGTTTTACAGGTGAGGAAAAACCCCGATAAAAACCTCACCGAGAAAAACTGTCCTGACCAGGGATCGAACCCGGGCCCACTGCGTGACAAGGCAGCACGCTACCCCGAGACAACAGCGGTGGACTCATTTTGGCAAATTTAACTTTTAAAAATGTGGTATTGTTGTAATATTACATAATTTGACAAAACACATGAAATATGCATATAATTGGAGCACAATATTTTCTTCTCTCTCTCTCTCTTCCCCCCATCATAGGTGCTGTAATCGATACTAGTCGAATAGTGGTTAGCATACTTACTCGTGGATTTAAAAATGCAAGGGTAAAACTCTGCCAGTTAGTGTGAATTTTCAGGGTAAAAATGCCTTAGACTGGGTTCCTTCGGAAGCGAACTAAATTATTTGGTTCCCTGTCTAGATTTACGGCACGTAAAAGAAACTCATGTTTGAAAAACAATACTTTCGAGCAATTTTGGCCCTCTATCGCTTCGAGGATCAGTAAGTACTTGTTTAAGATTTTGTTGTGTGGAATTGAGACCTTCTCTAGGGCTAACATACTTCTCCTAAGAGTTGAACTTTTTCCCAACATTTCTGATATTGGAAAGATAAACTTAACCTCCGCCGTGATTAATTATTGCTTCATTGTATGGCTTCGTCGAATGTTTGTTTATCCAGCAAGCGGGCGGGGGGGAGGGTGCTGTTAATAGTGATGTTACTTCTGGTCTTGAAAACAGAAATCCCCCACCACTATCAAGGCCATTCATTCTCAAGGGGAGCAAATGTTTGGTAATTATACAAAAAAGTTGCATGGACAACATAAGAACCCGTTCATTTGAATTAAGGTAAAGTGATCCCATTGCAGGCATCCAGGAGGCCCTTGGGGTAGTAGGAGGTTAAGGCTCCCAATTTTTCTGAACAATCGGCACTTGATGTCAGCCGGGTTGTCAGCCCTGCGTGACGGCCGCCTTTACCGCCAGAACAAACGTCTGGTACTCATTTCCGTTACAGGCTGAGTCGACGCCACGGTCATTGTGCCACCAGAAGGTTTGTGTCAGTTTAAAAATCCTGATCCCACCAGGACTTGAACCCTCGACCTTCCGGCTTGTAGCGCAGTGCCTTAACCATTAAGCCACGTACCTAATCAAATGTGTTTACATTCATTGTAACAAACGACTGTCACTGTTTTTGTAGCTTAAGTCATTTTGAACATCGCGCGATGAAGTTTATATTTCAGTTTTACTTAATATTTACACGCATTCTTGCGGTTTTCTGAGGAACTTGGGAGTTAATTCGGGCGAATAACCCATTCATGTAAAAACTCCAAGCGCGACAGGCCTAGAAGGCCCTAGGCTATCCATCCGGCTGCTGGCCTCATATCCACGTGTGTTAATCACAGAGGTAGACGATCATCAAGCTAGTATAGGGGTGACATGTAGTCAGCATATCGGATCCCGCAGCTGTTATAACAACCCATTCATATAGATTTTCAAAATACACAAACTATCCTAATTTTGAACAATATACCTTTATAAGATAATTCTTAACACAAATCGACTCACTTCCGATGTACGAACAATAGCATGTACGTTATATATATATATATATATATATATCACATTTAAACACGTCTGTCTTGAATTTAAAAAGCTAACAAAGATAAAATTACATTAACCTTAGTCCTTTTTGTCCAGCGTTGGTTTATTAGTAACATCCAGCTATCTGTTAAGTTTTAAATATTCTACAAATCATTCAAATCATATGAGGATTTCTTCATATTAACAAGCATTGGTCGAAAATTGAAAGAAAAACTGTAATAACACATACAAACTTCAGATTTCTGTTTAACATTGTTTATTAAGTCACATATCAGTTAGATTTTCATATTTCTCCATTTAGAAAATAAAGCCTCTTTCTCCTTTATAAATACAACATACGAATGTCGAGGACAAACAATGGGAATGAGGTAATTGTTACGTCACGAATTTATATATATTTCTGGACTTTCTTTGCTTTTTTATATTTAGTCATTTTTCAATACTAGGAATAATTTATATTTCGTGAAAAAAATTTAAATTTATTTTCATTTTTCCGCAAACAGAACCATAACATATAAGGCTAATGAAAATATTAGTTTTCCAACGTGGCTCATTAGCCAAGACTATCAAGGAATGGATCAGACGTCCAATGAGAACCATTGTGAGAGTTGTATTTAAAATGCTTAAGAATATCAACACTTTTGAAATGTATGTTAAAGCACCGTTGAGGTTATGTAATAAGATGTTAATTATGTATGTTTTTACCTGGTAAGTCAGTCGCCCTCAACTAAGTTGTTAAACTTCTTCAAGTTATTCTAATATGGAGGCCTTTCGAAAACAAAGTTTCGTCTTCTGCGTTTTAACAGGGACTCATGGCTGATGGTGTTGTATAGGTTGTATAACGGATTTATGTCTGTTATGTTCTCGTTGAGCAGGTCTTCATTCCTTGCTTCTTTTCAGAACCTCGATGTCTTCAAGGATGCTGATCCTGTTGTTGTTTACTCTTTGCGTAGTACTGACATAGAGTTATTTTTTTCAAATCGATGGACTGTTTTGAGTATATGTTTGGCAAAACTTGACTTTTCTTCATTACTAATAACATTTCTGAAATGTTCCGAATATCGTGAAAATGCTATTATGATTGCAGTGATAGACATGCCCTCGGGCAGAATTACTATGGATGGACATAACCTAGAGTTTATAAAAAATAAGCAATGGATGGAAGTGAGTTGTTGGTGCGGTAATGTTTATATGATGATAATGTTGAAAGTGAAAAAAACAGCGTCTAAGACATTACGCCTTGTCTCAGAGCTACCGAACATGCCCTGGTTCGAGTCCTTGTGCGCAAGAAATATACTCACTGAATGTCGGTTAGTGTGGAGCGGTGACCACCTAGAATTGTGAGGAATTGCAGTTGTAGTTTGTACCGTGTATAACATTTTGGGAATCCGACGGTTGACCACTTATCACACATAGCTATAACGTCTACCTATCTAAAATGGCAGTGGGAAGCGGCTGTTATACCAAGTGCCTTGCACACTGACAACTCCACGAGAATAATTTAGTTTAAAGAAAGGAATGGCTTAATTTTAAAGCATAATAACAAAATGCTATCTAAAATAAGGTAAAATAATATATTTGTAAGTTTAGAGTTAATTTTGTTACTTTGTTGAATGAGACATTTAAACGATGATAAATATGGTATCTGAAAATGTATTTATATTTACCTGATAGAAGAAAATCCTTTGTCAGTGATCTGTCTAATATTCTTAGCAGTATAAAGTTATAGATAAAACAGTTTTGAATTCAATTTGTGAAATATTGATATTTAATTAATAAAACATATTTTTCAATGACACGTTCAGTGGCGTTGCTACGTAACGTACTCGTAAGTTATTGCGTAATTATTGTTTTTCAACAAATGTTTTATGAAACTTATCTTCTTCGTAAATTACTATTCTTATAGTTGTTTGTACTGTGTAGGATAATAGTTAATTATTTTCAAAATTTATTTTATTTTTGTACCTTAGGGCCAAAATGGTTCCCGGACATCATCTGGCCATCATTATCATATTCACCGTGTGTAGTATGAATGTGTGTGTGTGTGGTTGATGTGTTTCGTCTTAATGTTGTGTTGTCTTGGAGGAGGCCCTAACATTGAGCTGATCACACATTCAAGGAGGCCCACCATGTCAAGTGCGGTTATACACGTATGTGCTAAATTCCCTCCCCGGACAAGTGGTGCGACTGTAAGTCCCGGTGGCGAGTGGTACTTGAAAGTACCGTACCTACAAAGTGTGAGGTTAAACCACGCCATTGGAATGTAAATATATATTAGATTTTAGATTTTTAGATATATTTATTTAGCCTGGTGGAGTTAAGGCCATGTGGCCTTCTCTTCCACTCACCAGGACAAACACGTACCGGTATTGCATCAGAATATAACAATTTGAATTAACTCTAATATTAAATACTAAATAAAAATTTGATCAAAAAGATAATATCTATTAAATTACGATCTAATTGCAACCAGTTAATGTTAGTTAAAATTAAGACTAAAACTAATAATAAAATGTATACAAGCAAAACATATTAAACTGTCCACGTCTAATGTATATAAAAAACAAAGAAAAATAATGAGACATAGAAAACTAATTTTACGATTATACAATATTTAAAACAAAGCAAAAGAAAATATTTGTTAATCTTAATATTATTTTCATAAATAATTGAATTTATTAATGGTTAAAAGAATACTATCAGTGAGGTGTATAAGATAGTTTGTTATTAAATAATTATTTACTTTGTTTTTGAAGGATGTTATAGTTTGACAGTCTCTGACATAGGGCGGAAGGGAATTCCATGTTTTGGCAAGTGATACCGTAAAAGATAATGAATAATATACAGTGTGATGAGAAGGGATATAAAGGACAATGTGCTGATGGGATCGAGTGTCAAGATTATGTGTGTCGGATAGTCTGATGAAGCGGCGTGATAAATAATTAGGCGATGATGTGTGAAGTATTTTATAGAGAAGGGATAGGGAATGGATAGTTCTACGATCTCTTAGACGAAGCCACGATAGTTGTTCCAGGAACGGTGTAACATGGTCAAATTTGCGAATACCACAAATAAAACGTGCGCAAGAATTATGAACACGTTGAAGTCTTTGAGTGAAAATAATATTTAAGTCTGTAAAAAAGAGTGTCACAATAATCAAAATGGGGAATTGCAAGTGTTTCTACTAACATTTTCCTAAGAGCGAATGGCAGACAATTTCTTACGCGATTTAATGAATGTATTATTGAGAAGACTGTTTTGCATGTATGGTTTATGTGTGTATTCCAATTTAAGTTTTTGTCAATAAATACTCCTAGAATTTTTACTGTCTCACTATAAGGGATTTGAACTCAATTTAGTGACACATGCGAGACTGTGTTTAGGTTAATTGTAGATAATAGTCTCTGGTGACCCATAATGATTGATTGTGACTTTCTAGGATGTAATTGCTGTCCATATTTAACTGTCCAAGTCATTAGTGAGTCAAGATCCTCTTTAATTTTGGCAACAGCGTCATTTAGAGAATATTTGTCCGTGTGGATGTAGATTTGCATGTCGTCTGCAAATAAATTATGTTTGCAATGATTTAGGGAGTTAGATATGTCATTTATGCAGATTGAAAAGAGCAAAAGTCCAAGCACCGAACCCTGTGGAACCCCAGCTTTACAGAAGGACCAGGAAGAACATAATGCATGATTTCCTACAACAGATTGCTGGCGCTCATGAAGGTAGGAATTGAACCATTGCGTGGCACTATCAGAGAGTAAGATGTTTTTAAGTTTATGCAACAATAAGTCCAAGTCTACCGTGTCGAATGCTTTACTAAAGTCCAGTAATGTAAGAACGGTAAGTTTTCGATTATCAGCAGCTTCGCGTATGTTTTCGCAAATATTTAGTAGAGCAGTATTTGTATTGTGTCCTGTCCTGAATCCTGATTGAAATTGATCTAGAAGGTTGTGTTCATTTAGGTAGTCAGTCAGTTGTTTATGGACTAATCGTTCCAGAGCTTTTGAAAGGGTAGGTAAATGCTTATGGGTCGAACGTCGTTCGGAGTTGAGGGCGTTTTAACTTTAGGCAGTGGGCGTACGAGGGCTTGTTTCCACAAAGAGGAATATGCAGAAGTTTGTAGTGAGGAGTTAAAAATATGAGTTACAGTAGGTAGTATAGCTCGATTATTTTATTCAGTAAAGTAATATTTAGTTTATTGTATTTCTTGTGTTTGAAGGTATATTTATCATCGAACCCTCGAAATGCGCTTCTTACGATCATTGTTAGGAGTTAATAGACTGGATCACCAAAGGAACACTACTATCAGAGGAAAACTTGGAGTAGCAAGTTTAAATGAAGATATCCAAAGATACCAACAAGAATGGAAAAATCATCTGAGAAGAATGGCAAGAAATAGACTTCCAAAATTGGCATTCCAATATACCCCAACTGGACATAGGGACCAAGGAAGACCAAAACATCGGTGGAAAGATCAAGACCATCTTCGCTAGGTTTACCGTACAGGCCACATGACCTAAAACGAATTTGTTCATGATGATGAATGATGAAGTAATATTTATACGGTCAGTTCCTTCTGCTTTGGTTTTTATTCGCATGATGGCTTTCTTTACGTCGTAATCTGTAACATACGAGAAGTGTAAATGTTCTCATATATATTAACTATACGTAGTGCATAAGTCCCATATCTAATAAAACAACAAATTACATTTAGTTTTCTCGTGCAATCCCTTGTTTCAAAATTCCCAAATCACAGCTTTATCTTCATAAAGTCCACCGCTGTGGTCTCGAGGTAACGTGCTGCCTTGTCACGCAGCGGGCCCGGGTTCGATCCCCGGTCGGGGCAGTTTTTCTGGGTGAGGTTTTTATCGGGGTTTTTCCTCACTTGTAAGACAAACGTCAGGAAAACTTTAAGGCCCAAACGGTCCCCGAAATCATATGGCCATCATCATCATCATCCCTATCATCATCATTATCATCATCATCATTATCATCATCCTTCACCGGGATGGAAAGCAACTGGAAGCAACCACACCTACAATTCCCTAGTACAGGTGCAAGCATAGCATGAAAATGCTATGATTGTAGTGAAGAACCTGCCCTCGGACAGAATTAATATGGATGGATGAATCTTCATAAAAATGTGACACAAAGTTAAAATGTTGTTAATTTGACATTGAATGGAAGTTATTTGATATTTTTTGGACCAAAGAGAGATAAACAGAAAGCTGAATAGAGAAGATTACATAACAGTGAACTACATGATCTTTATATGTAGCCAGAGTTAATAAGAACAATTAAGTCTGGATGCCTGTGATGGCAGAACATGTGTCAAGAGTGGGGAACGAAAGACGTGCGTGGAAGCATTTTATAGGAAAATCAGAAGGAAAACACCCAGTTGGTAGACCAAGAAATAGGTGGGAGAATAACATTAAAAATAATTTGAGGGAAGCTAATTATAAGGGAATAATTGGAAAACATTAGTTCTGGATAGGGATGTATGGAGATCTTATGTCCGTGCGGCCATGAACCTACAGGTTCAATAATGCCACTGAGTCAGTTCATGCAAATAGAACAAATATATCAAATATATTCACTTTGTCCTATGTTTACTTCTTCTTCTTGTACGTCGTAGACAATCTTGGTGGACCAACGGTTACAATGCGTCCATCTGGCTTCCAGGGTCACGAGTTCCAATTCGCCTGTGGATTTACAGGAAGTAAAATGACTGTGTACCTTTTCCGTCGAAAAGTCGCCAAATACATCGGTACTGTGAATATATTTACGAAACATAAAATAAACCTCACGTTTGAAGAAATATCACTGGAACCAAAATATGTTCATCCTTTATCGCTCAGATTTGAATTGTGCTCTAATGATCTTAGATGGTAAAGAACTCCGTTATATATAAATAGTAACATAACACTGAATGAATATTTTAGCCTTCTAAACTAAGTTTTACCCAACTATACATAGTCTAGCTTCTTTCATCGGACTATTTTTGTAGTGGGTTCTAACATTCAAACTCAGACTTGGAAGACTATGATTTATTTAAGGTTATATCCGTTAGAAGATTATCTTCTCTACCGCTGACATTTTCCTCCTGCCCATTGATCTCTCTTCTGTAATCTTTCGTTGGAAAGTAAAATTTTCTCTTCATGCATTGATGCAGTTTGACACGTTCTTCGAGATTAATTAATTATTTTGTTCCTCGCCCAGTGTTTGTCCAGCAAAGGATGCCCTGTCATGGTACTGCTGATTTAGCTCTAAACACTCCCACTATCGTCAAGGTCATGAAATCCCTGACGGTCTTAGATATTTTTTAGGATTGTTGTTAATTAAACATTTTCTCTTTCTAACTTTGGGTATGATGTGCGTTTGTTATATTGTGCTATTTTATGCTATCTTTGTGCGCACCGGAGTCTTAACTGAAGACTCAGCTAGGCAAATTATCATGTATCTATTTAATGTTTATTTTCGATCACATTTCATTTCATCCGTCCAGTACGAAAGTAAGGAGGTCCAATTATTGTGGTGCAATAAATGAATAAATAAATAAAATAAACAAAAAGAGGATGAACTAGTGTTTTAAATAAGACTATCAACATAAGCTAGAATAGAAAAAAATAATTGATATATTCTTAAAAAAAATAGTTGGTAACACGTTGAATAATTTGCTAAGGCAATAGACTACAAGCCGGGTGGTCACTAATTCGATTCGAGATGCGGTCCGGGTTTTTACTACTTGGCCAAAAATTGTGGTACGATCCTGTCAGCCTCCAAAATATAAGACAGGATATAATAAGAAATGAATTCCTTTTGAGAGAAATGAATGTCACCACATCTGTTGTTAAGAGGATTGAAAATCAAGCGCTTAAATGGTATCGCCATGTACAAAGAATAGAAAATGAAATACGGCCAAACGTATATAAGTGGTCACCCCCTGGAAGAAATAAACATGGCAGACCAAGATGGAAATGGAATACCTACGTCAGAACTATAATGGATGATAGGAATTTGGAAGAGGGAGATTGGAATGATAGAGATAAATGCAAACTGAAGACGGCAAACCTATAAGTGGGGTAAAGCCGAAGAAGAAGAAGAAGAAGAAAAATCATATCGCTGGGTTCTACTCAGCCTCTAAAATCAATGAGAACCAGATATGTTACTTTAACTAAAAGTGTCCATCACGCAGTACTGAAAACTCGGGAGATAAATAGTCTCCAATTGTCTTAAGAGGCGTAAGCCATAATCTCCTACTTTATCAATAGCTCTCTGAGACCTGTAATATGATCGTTTTACACCTTCACAAACATATAACTTGGGGTGATGAGTGCTTTCCACCAGATAACTTGATACCTTTACATACTCACTTCTTTCAAGAGGTTTCGTGATGTTTTATGAAATGTGTTGTGTTAACTTTTACATTAAACTAGACCTGAAACATTATGTTGATCTACCGAAATAACTAACTTATGTAGTGTATAATATTGTAGTCTGAATATCATGTATTAACTTACAAAAGATAGAGGATTAGTAAAGGAGAAAAATCAATAATATTGATATTGTAAATAAGTAGATAACCTGGAGTTAATTAACGAAGCAAGCAATAGACGGGAGAAAATCATTAATGTTGAAATTTCCGTATAATAATTAATATAGGAATAGAAAAGTCCAAAGACCTAATGTATCATGTCTTGGCACCCGTCCACAAGTCCCTATGGAGAACGAATTTTCTCATGGAATACTGGTCAGTAGGAGATCGATGTCCTTAGGGAAACGCCCAGTTGGTAGACCTAGAATGATTTGAGGGAAGTAAATTAAATAGTGGATGGTTGGAAGACATTAGCTCAGGATAGGGATGTATTGAGAGCTTATGTTCGCGGAATCATAAACTTTCGAGCACGCTAGAGGCAATTAGTTAGTAAGTCAGTTAGTTAGGAAATCGGTGTGCACCCTTGATCGCGATGAATTTGGACAGCTGTATCAAATAGCGACTATAAGAATTAGGAGACATCCTGACCACATAAAAACCATATACTGTTTACATTGTCGTCTATGGCCTGTAGTGGAATCACTTTATTCTAATAGCATCCAAATGAGAATTAAGATTAATACAAGATTTTACTATTGATGCTTTACATATACGTTTAATGATATTGTCCCCTTTGTGCAAAGTTCGATATGGTAGCGTACACATGTTTTGAAAAAACACAAAGGGAGGGAATAATCTCGTACGCATATGCGGACGACATAGTAATAGGGTCAAAAGACCTTACAAAATTGCAGGAATCAATGGATATCATGAAGGAATGGTACAGTGAAAATAAATTTTAAATAAATGTAGAAAAGACCGAAATGATGATTTTCACAAACGGCGGAAGAATACGGGAAATAGCACAAATCTTCATACAGGACAGAGCATTGAAAATTGTATCGCACTACAAATATCTAGGCATGAGATTGCAACAAAGTGCAAAATGCTACGCAAAGCACATCACTGAAAGAGCAACACTGGCAGAGAGAGCGATGCACGATATAAAAAAATTACATCTCTGAGCATGAAAACGGCAATGACACGATTGGAAACCAAAATAAACCCAATACTAACTTACGCGATAGACAACATCTAACAGTGACACATAGAAACACTAGAAAAAATAAAAGTCACTTAAAGAAGGCAGTTGTAGTCTCCAAGGTCTAGCGATCCAGACTAGTAGGCCTATATTTAGCTACCTCTATAAAATGACACAAGAAGTCAGACAATTAATAGATCAATGGTCTTGAAAGACTCTCGCGGTATGAAGTTTTGTTCATTTTAAATAACGGGGATGTTCACTTTTAAAACAGAATGGAAGAAATAGTTATCCACATGAATGAAAAACAGAATTTTTGCAAATTTAGAGTTAAATGTGTTTTGTTTTTTAATGAGTTAGCTTTCAAATACATATATGTAGTGTGTCACGTGATATATTAATATATATTTGAAGCACAGGAAAGGTACCAGGTTAGTCACATTATTGCCGAAATAGAAGCTTCTTCTAGGAAAACCAGAGGGACAACGCCCAGTTGGTATACCAAGAATGAGGTGGGAGAATAACTCTAACTTTGATTTGAGAGAAGTAGATTATACAGGAAATGATTGGAAAGCATTATCTCAGGATAGGAATGTATGGAAAGCTTATGTCCGCGCGGCCATGAACCTATTAGTTCGGTAGTGCCGGTGAGTAAGGAAGTGAGTAAGTATTGTCGAAATAGAGTGTAAGTTTCCATTAGAACTCAATTAAAATACTATATTTTAGGAGTACGAAAGATTAAAAAAAATGTATAATCATGGGCTTAATTGCCTTCCTAATTTGACACGCATTTTAAAAAATAGGTACGTTGTATAATAGAAGAAGTTAAAAGGAAAAGAGCAGGGTTTTGCAGTTTTGAGAAAACAGTTTTAAAGTTGAAGTTGTATAAGAAAATGACTGCTAATTCAAAATGATAACTGCGGGTGATGCGTATTTACTCCCAGGTAACTCCAAAGAACATTAATGCCTTTACACACTTACTGTTTGCAAGAGAAAAAAAATAACTTACACCCCTTTGTTTCTAATCGCCTCAATTAAAAGGCATTTCTCTAGTGGTGGATAAGTGACTTTTCTGTATTTTTCCTTGTATCTTTCGTTGAAAGATGTTAACTATGGTATTGAATATTTACCTGATAGCGGAAGGTCTATATATACATTTCCGCGGTAGGCCTATATACTGATTGATGAAACACTTCTATATTCAATCTGTCAAATAATATATTTTAATATTTAATTTGTAAAAATATTTTGCATTTTCACATTTAGTGACGTTGCTACGTTACGATACCGTTATTACATGAACAGTAGCAACAAAGGGCATTTTTTCAATTACTATTGGCACGATAATGCGTTCTGTCGTACTTACAGGAATGACGACCATGATTGAAAGTTCAGTTTCCAAAATTTCTAGGTTCCCAACCTATAAATAACTAAATAACTGTACTGTAATATTACAAATTAAACACTTGGGCGAGAAGTAAAATCACTGCCGTTTTTCTATACTATGTAAATATATAGAAAAACATATCCAAATTGTAGTGTGAATTTACATTATACCAAACAAATATCTGCATTTTAAATGAACTGAGATTTATTTGAAACAATACAAAACAATAAATTCACACTTGCCGCCATTTTATACCTAATTGATCTCACGGCCTGCTGTAGTCTCAACTAAATTATTTTCGGCATTTGTCGTATATACATTGGTCAGACTTCTAACGACAGTCAGTTGTTCATAATGAACGAATATATTTCCAACAAATATGTTATTATTTTACTATTATTTATTATTATGATAACACAATTGTGTAAAATATATGTACAAAACAGTTTTGTAGTGTTTTACAGAATCTCGGAAATTAAAAACTTTGGTATCGCTCGGTTTTTAATTATTTCTTCGCTTCTTTAAAAACAAATTCCCATCCTCGCACATTAATTTACTATTGTGAAATTTATCTGTTTTTAATAAAATTTTTGGGGCGTAGGGGAAAAGGCCCATATCCATTTAGATATCAAATTACAAGTCTGAGCGTATAATTTTTCTCACAAATATGATTTATTCATCACTGAGTTGTATGAAATTAATAATAAAAACATCGAAGTTTCCTCAGGTTCAAATATTCTTAAGAACAGTTTTATTTTTAAAAAAGTGATATTATGTTAAAATTTCCGATAATATGACATTGAGAATGTAATATGCATACGATTAGAGTATTTTTTTTATTTTCCATCTTCTTAGACGTTGAAATCGATCTTGCTAGGCTAGAACTTATCATGCTCGCCTCTGGTTCTAAAGTTCACGGGAGCAAACCCTGCCGCAGTATGTGGGTTATTTAGGACGTAAAAATCGGAAGTATATGTCCTTCGCAAAGGACTAGAAACAGAGCCACATAACTGGATTTAGGTTACGTGCTTGTGAGACGAGGTATCCAGGCAAACTTCATGGTCCTTTCTCCCCTAGATTTTATTTGCGACACTAATATTAATTCAGCTTTTAAAGGGTGTCGTTGATTACTAATTATGACATAACACTGATTGAACGTATTGATTTGTTTAAACTTTTCTGCCGTGTGAGAGTCGCCTTTTCTACGGCTAAAGTGTTCCTCCTTACCAGTTGATCTCTCTTCTACCATTTCTAATGTTCAAAAGTAAAATTACTCTTCCAACATTGATGCTACTTGATATTTTCTTCTGATTTCCTTCTTTGTTTGGTTTCTCGGCAAGATTTTCCAAGCAAGGGCGAGGTAACAATAACTATGTAACTATACAATTGCTAGTTCAGTTACTGGGGACTTGAAAAACACAACATCCCCACCAGCATCGTCATGGAATTGCTATTGGGTGCAAATATTTCTTATAAACTAACTATCTCACTACAGAACACTGTTTCTCATATAACTCAGAGAATAATTATTTTAGGGACTATGTATGTTTTGCCTAATATATTTTTTTTGTGAATTTAGAGAGTCCCTGTGATTGCAATAGGATGCATTTACAGAATTTAGCCTATGTTAATATGTTTCTTCGCATATTTCCTGTTTATAATTATTGTTCTTATAAATTTGAATTCCGCCACTTCTTCAAAATGTCAAACATTTTTATTAACTGTCCATTTTATAATGTATTTCTAGCACGATCATATATTTTATGTCTAGTTGTTGTGCTGAGGCAGTAGGCTATGAACTGTAACAGTATTTTGTTTTTAATGTTCTTCTTCTGTTTTTAATTCTGATTTCTTCTCTTTATAGTCTTTGTTTTCTGTATGTAGGCCTACATTGCAGCTCCATTAAGACTGAGGAATGTGAGGTTATGTATTTTATTTTACATGTGGATATAGAGCGAGGTGGCTCAAGCGGGAAGTTTTGAGATTCATATTTCATACATTCCGAATTCAAATCCCAATGGCGAGTAACTTGAATGATGTTTTCCTCTGGTTTTTTCCTCGATGCTCAAGTCAAATTCCTGTTTGTAATGGTATTTAAAGTTCCTATTTTAACGTGTTCACCATTTCATAATATAATTAGGTCTACATTATATAAATAAACATACAATGAAATAAGTACACGTAAATGACCTGTACTAATTTCGAGCTAAGTTCCAGTTGTGCTATAAAAAACTTGTTTAAGTTATTACTCCGCCGACTCGGTCTACTGAGAGAACTGTGTTGCTACTGTTACTCACCATTGTGTACGGAACTGTGACCGATACAAACATTTTCCCAGGCAACATCGTATTTTACTGGACTGGATACAAATTAAGATGGTACCAATAAATACCAATAAATAGGAACTTCCATTTCTTATTTATTTTATGACAAAACAATTATATATGAACATACCTAATCTGACATTTAGACCTAAGCTTTTTCCATGATTTCGATATCCTTTATATGTAATTGCATTAGCAGCAGAATGTATGTTCCCTGCTGACTCACCTGTAAATTCTGTTATCACTACATCCTCAAAGTCTAAAGTGGGATATTTTTCACTAACCGCTTTGAAGATATTCAAAATACTTTGATTTCCTCCGACATTTCTAAAGATTTCCTTCACAATCTTTTAGGAATTCTTGAGAAGCGGCCATTTTGAAACAACTGAAATTCTAACGTTATCTGCATTGTTCATGCGTAGGAATAAAAGAATGTAGATATTACCTATTAAAATTATAAATATGTATTTTAAGAGACTCCTATATAACATACGTAGACATGTGCCACGCATTACATATTTTTATTTTCTTTATTTAAATTGTTACAGAGGGAACTATATTTTCTTGCTCGCTCAAACGTAAAATCGCCATTCGACCAATGAAAATGAAGTCATACATATGCTCTGTTTACATCACAACTGGAACTTAGCTCGGAATTAATATAGATGTTAAAGGTAGATCTCTCATGATAGATATGTGAAATAATGTTGAATTCAAACCGTTACAATTAAACAATTATAAGAAAATACGTGTTCTGTGTTATTGTAGTGTATAAATACAATTGTGTGTACGGTGACCAGCCCTATGGGCTAGTGGTCAGAGGTTCTGACTGCAGTTCATGAGGCCTCGGGTTGGATTCCCCGTCAGAGCACTGGAATTTTGTTCCTATGGTCGCTCATGGTGTGGATTTGAACTAAGTTTAGGATTAAGGACTCTCCTGGAGCTTCTTTACTATTAATCACACATCATGTCATCGGGGGAAACTTAACTCTGTCTTCCAGACACCCTTCTTAATCCTTTGCTTAAGACTTAAATATCCAAAATTTATTTTATTGAACTCGAGAAAGTAAGATAAAGCTAAGATCTGTTTACTAAAATAAGTAAACTCATACAAAATAGAATACAACTGGGATAATTAGCGTCCAATTCAGATCCAGGCGTCAATGGCCTTTTTATTTTATTTTGTTTCATTTTATTTTATTTTTGGGGTTTTAGGATGTTTTACGAGCTGTAAGTACGGGATCCGTGTCTCATTTCATTTTCCATGAATTATGTAATCAGGAATTTTATGTCCTTTAAAATACATTCACCTAAGTCAGAATTGCACCTGCGAAACTCGAAACCTGTGACGACTATGATAATCACTAGTCAATCAGGACCGACTTGTTGAACTAAGGAACGCCTTTTCAAGGTGCATACAAAATATTGTAGATTTTCTTATAAAATTAATCGACTTTTCTTTGGTAAGGAAATAATCGGCCATACCAGGCACATTTAAAACTCGTCTTTCGAGACGAATTGGTTAATACGATATATTGGGCTACAGTTATACCATTCATGAGAGAATACCAAAAATGTCATATATGTCAACCTGCTGGCATTGGTAAAAAAAATAGAGCACTGTATGGTTAATAATATATATAGATGTTTGTGAAAAAATGACATATATAACTTAAATCAATATCAATTTATCTGCGTTGAAAATTATAAGAAGGAGAGTATTTTTCTTTTGACATGTTATTGTCCCCTGTGTACAGAACTTGCAGAAACCGGGTCTCGCGTCTGTGAAGAAACGCTGTAGCATTCACTCTCATGTCCCGTCTGGATTCTGTTTCAATTCATTTTTTCAAATAATCGGTATTACAAATGAAGTATAAATCGATATTAAGAGCTCGTATAAATGTTATAACTAAAAACTTATCAAATTATTAGTTACGCAGGGAATTGTGCTCCTCCTGACACTAATCAGGAATTGCTTGGAATGTTACAGCATGTTTAATAAAAATTGTACAGTGTCTTTATAAAGTTAGTAAATAATTACTTTTCAAAAGTGGGGTGTGAAGAAGTGTTAAAAATTACCTGGTTCTTTTCTATACTGTTCATTGTATTATTATTATTATTATTATTATTATTATTATTATTATTATTATTATTATTATTATTATTATTATTATTATCAATATCACAGATAGAAATACATTATACAGGGCTATTAAGAAATAAGGAACAGACTTCAAACATTTTTTCTTCCAAACTCCAAAAAAATATAAACACAATTCCAACATTTCTGGAAGGAGAAAAGTTCAAATTTTAGTATTTTATGCATCCAGTTTGAGCACCATGTGTTTACACACCAAATGTCGAAACGGTACCTCATTTCTTGCCACACACGAATAAGCTGGTCTCTAGTTATCGAATTCACAGCTTCAACAAATCGATGTCGCAGAGTTTCAAGAGTGCCAGGCACTTCGAGGCGGGATGCAAACACTGTCATTTACGTAACCCCACTAATAAAAATCACACAGGGTTAGGTCGGGTGACCTGGAAGGCCACCGGTAATGAAGTTGATATCCTGCTCCTCTTCCAATCCAACTTTCAGTTGTGTCGCCATTTTCATACAATTAACTTGACAAGCAACAAACTTTTTGTTTTCAGGAGCGTTGTAATTGTGTTTCTCTTTTTTGTAGTTTGGAAGAAATAAATGTTTGAAGTCTGTTTCTTCTTTCTGAATAGCCCTGTATAATGGTATAATAAAGAGCAATACACAGTTAATAACAAATGAGGTAAATTTTGAGAAAGTGATTGAATGCAAGTAATTACCTTGGAACAATAATTACAAATAGGAATGAGAAGCACAAATAAATCAAACAAGTGTTAATTCAGGAAATGTATGCTATTATATATTACAGGGACTCAGGTCGTTCCGACTTCCCGAAAAAAAGGTTAAACTGAAAATATATAAAACTGTTATTTTGCCAGTTATATTACATGGATGCGAGACGTGGATTCTTATTTTAAGGGAGGAGAAAAGTTAAGGAGTATCGGTATTTGAGAATAAAGTTTTAAGGAAAGTTTTTGGATGATAGAGAGATGAGCAGACATTTGAATGGAGAAAACATTATAACAATGATGATCTTTATAGAAAAGGACATACAGTAAGAAGTGTTAACTCTCACAGATTGCGATGAGCAGGTTTTATGGCATGAGTGAGGAAGAAGAGAGGGGCATGGAAGTTTCTTGCTGGGTAACCAGAGGGAAAAATTCCAGTTAGTAGGCCAAGAATGAGGTCAGGGGATGATTGTAAAACATTAGTTCAGGTAAGGGATGTATGGAGAACATATATCTGCGCGGCCTTGAACCCACGGTTCGATAGACCCCAGTAAGTTATTAAACTATTATTATCATTATTTTTGTACTATTATTATTAGTCATATTTTGCAATATATTAACAATGCCACCAGGTCCTGATTTCTTCTCGGAATTACAACCCACTTCTTAGGTTATGGCGCTTCGTAGGTGGAGTTATATTACTGCGATGTTATGATAGTTGATGAATGTTGTAAAATATAAGTGGATAGTTAATGAAAAATGAATAAATAATTGGAAAAGAAAGTGAGTTCAAATAATTTTAAGAATCAATTGGAAAAAGGGATGAGATGCACAAAGAATTTAACATAGGCTCAATTCTGGAATTCTTAAAAAAATATAAACTGAATATATAAAATAATGAAGATGAATTACAATATTCCACTCATCATCTTAATATAATAGCCCAACAATTTAACATGGAAATATCAACAACAAAATCTAAAGTTATGTCCTTTCAAGGGAAATTCCCAGTAAGAAGTAAAATTTGTATTCAGAATTAAATATTAGAGCAAGTAAATTCATTTAAATACTTAGGATATAATCTAACTTATAGTGAGGAATGTGATATATCCTTTAAAATACAAAACTATAATAAAGCTTTAAGAATTATCAACCAAGTTTTTAAACCATCAAAAGTGCAGAGACGCACAAGAATGAAAATCTGTAAAGTTCTCGCTAGACCCATAATCTGTTATGGCGGTGAAGCTTGGACCATCAGAACTCAGGATGACCGTCATATTACAGCCACGGAGATGCAATTTCTGCCACGAACTGCAGGTTATAACCTTCTAGACCACGACAGAAATTCAACAATAGCCAGAGAGTTAACACCGTACCTATATCTGAATACCTCCAAGAATATAGAAACAATTGGCTTACCCATATTCGGCGCATGGATCGTCACAGAATACCAATACAAATTCTTCACTACATTCCTCGAGGCAGATGATCTGTGGGTCGACCTTTTCGGAGATGGCCGGAGACCGTAACGGGCCACTGGGCCTAATACTTGGAAGGCAGATGATGATGATGAATATATTTATATCATCACCCGGTATCATGGCAGCTGCCGCCATCTTCCGAAATCCAAACGCCATTCCCCTCAGTCCATCCATTGATCTTCCTCCAATCCTCTGATATTCATAGCTGCTTGTACCTCTTCTATCCAAGTTTTCTTCGGTCTTCCTCTCTTCCTCCTATCTGTTGGGATTCATTCCATAACAATTTTAGGCAATCTTTCTCTAGCAATCTTTTGACATGGCCATACCACTGTAATATTTATTTTCTATAATGTCTATGATGGCTGGAACCTCTGTATATATATAACTATTATTATCCTAGTTATAACATATGGATGCCAAACCTGGATTATAAATTATAAGTTTAAAGAGAGAATATTACGAGTACTGGTATTTGAAAATAAAGTTCTTAGGAAGATTTTTCCACAAAGAGAGAAATTATCACTGAGGGGAATATAGAAAACTAAGTAACAGTTGAGCTGCATTACCATTATGGGGAGCCAGATATAACAATAAAATTACGTCTCGTGGACTGCGATGGGCAGGACACATAGGATGAATTGTGAAGGTCATACAAATTCATTATTGGAAAAACATGGAGAAGATGACCAGTAAGTAAGTTAGCAATGAGGTGGCAGAGACAATAAGTTAAAATGTTTTTAACTTGACATTGGGTGGTGGTTCATAGGAATTTTCTTTTATCAAAGAGAGACGAACAGAAAGGTGAATTGAGAAGACTACATAACAGTGAACTACATGATCTTTATAGGAAGCCAGGTATAAAGACAGTTAAATCTCGAAGACTGTAGTGGGTAGGACAAGTGTCAAGAATGGGGAATGAAAGGCGTGACTGAAAGCTTCTTTGTAGGAACACCAGAGGAAAACTTTCAGTTGGTAGACCAAGAATGAGGTAGGAGAATAACATTAACCATGATTTTAAGGGAGTGGATTATACAGCTGTTGATTGGAAAACATTAGCTCAGGTTAGGGATGTATGGACACAGCTTAAGTCTGCGCGAATATGAAGCTACGTGTTTGATAAAGACAATTAGTTTCTCATTCGTATTACGATTATATTTTATTACTTTCGCATTTTCTTCTGCTAATTCCATTCTCTTCATACTTCTCCTGATGCCATCCATCGATTACTCCTGTTGGTTTCGTCTTCTTATTCTGGTTTCAGGATTCCATTCCAATTTCATTTTCTGAATTACATTAATCTTGTCTGATATCCCGTGATTGTCCCAACATCCAATCTTCGTTACCTGCTGTACTGTATCCGAGCTAAGTTCCAGTTGTACTGTAAACAAACTTGCTTAAGATATTACTCCGCCGGCCGCGTCTATTGGCGGAACCGTGGTGTTACTTTTACCCGCCAAATGACTGAATTGTGTTCGAAAGTGTCAATGATAGAAACATGTTATGTCGTATAACTAAGGGAAATAATCCTGAATACAAGACAAGATGGTACCAATAATTAGTAACTTCCATTTCTTATTTATTTATTTATTTATTTATTTATTTATGACAAAATTTATATATGTGTCTACCTAACCAGGCGTTTACACTGTTTCCATGATGTGGGTAGACATCCTATATTTACAATTTCATTAAGTCTACAAGCAGATATATGTTAAATGCTTCCAGGAGTTAGACAAGGGTGTAGTCTGTCGCCCACACTTTTTAATATGTATATATATATATATATATATATATATATATAGAGGACATTATGAAACACTGGAAAATTATAACAGACAAAGCCTTAGGCTGAGCAATAACACATGTGTTAATAACTTAATTTTCGCCGATGATTTAGTCTTACTACACCAATGAGAAAATCTGTTACAATTGGCTGCTTACAAACTAAATGCAACATGTAGCGATTACATTTTAAAATTTCAGTAAGTAAAACAAAAGTAATGGCATTTTATGGAAGAATCACTCTGCGTGCAAAAATAATAATTGGAGACGAAATTATTGAACAAGTGTCCCATTTTAAATATTTAGGATTTTAGGATGTGATATCAGCTATGAATATGATGCAGATATTGAACATAGAACTCATCAGTTTCAGGCTATTTGTGGCACAATAAACAGAAAATCGAATAACAAAGCCCATAAACAAACAAAGTTAAAAATTTTATAGAACAATGGCAGTATCTGTCCTTTTGTAAGGGAGTGAATCTTGGATTACCACTACCAAAAAAGAAAGTAAAATCCATGCAGCCGAGATTAAATTTTTAAGAAAAGTAAAATAATGCACTAGAATGAACCAGAAACTATATTTAACAACAAGATTCAGTGTAAAGAACATGTAGTAGGACAGGAAGAAGGTATATTACCAAATAAAATCTTACATTATTTCCGAGAGGAAGAAGAGATGTCGGACGTCATCAGAAGAGATGGTCTTAGATCTATTAGTGAAGATGGAAGAGGCAACTAATGCCTAAGCCAGGAAATGAAGAAGAAGGAGATGGCTTTCTTACCCGTACATTCTCCCTGTACAGGGCAGAAATTCAACCATACTAACTTACTTACACTTGTTTTTGGATAGATGTCAGATTGGCCCATGGTCAATGTTCAAACGATAGTGACGTCTAGGAAACCAAGGTAGTACTAGGAAGGGAAAATTCGGCAAATTTTGCTTACAAGTAATTAATTCAGGCTCAAGTATATTTTATGAGCCTGAAAATCTTCAGACCCTGATCCCACGGCTTAAGGTCCCACCGGAGGAATTGCTGCTTGGATTTTTTTCCTAAAAAGTTCATCGACCCCGTCCGAGTTCGAACCCGCTGTCCACGGGACCAGAGGCAAGTAACATAATAGCCACTAGTTCACCGGGGTCAGTACTTATTTAATCTAATTAAAATTATTATAGGTCCTATATTTTAAGATTCTCCCACATAACTTGAATAGACATTAGCCAGTTAGGCCTAACACATATATCATTTTTATTTTATTCATTTCAAGTGTTAGAAAGCGAAACACATTTTGTTACACTTTTAAATTAATCAGTTCGAGCGATGAAAATGCAATCTATACATCAGGTTTGTTTACATTACTCGTAGGCCTACAAATGAAACTTTGCTCGGATTGATTCAGTCCTACTTTATTCTGTTTTGGTGTTACAGGAGTAGACCTGTAACATTTTATATCTCTAGAACAGGAAGTTGGCCCATTGCTAAAATATCCAACCTGGAGGACCAGCTAATTTGTTATGGAGTTTGTCTTCTTCTGGCATTTAGACCATCAGTCCTGATTTATAAGGCAACAGCTGCTTGTTTTATCTTCTTGTAAAAACAACAGTAATAATACAATGATAGTAAATATTAAATTGAATAACAATATTTATTTATTTCCAAGTTTACAATATAAATACATATGTTTGTAGATCTAAACAAAATTATGCAGTACTTTTTTATTCAGTATTCTCTATTTTTTCAAATATCAGTTTGATTTTAAAATTAATATTTTAATAGTTTTAACTACTCTTTGACTACCCTAGAAAACAAACACAAAATCACACTCTCTGAGGTCTGTAAGTATTCGTAGTAAAAATAAAATATATTTCTAAGGAAACATTTCATATGTATTTTCAGTTGTACCTCTACGAGTTCTGGACATGATTTGCTGGATGTTATGTTTCAAACAATGTTGTGAGAATATGTTGACATTAGAGTAGGTTACAGTGAATTGTTCCATTTTGTACTTGACATACAGAACACACTTTAAATGAGAACAAAACAGAAAGATTTAAATTATGTTCTTATGCATATTTTTTAATAAGTAAATAATTATATTAAAACAATAATTGAGTAAATAATACTAAATTTAAAAAAAAAAGAATTAAAATATAATCCTTACTTATACATGCATTAAGTTGTCATCACCCTCGCTGTGCACATCCTAACACCAAAGTCTAAAAATCTGCTTTCTCCATCAATTCACTAGTATTGCGCCCCGACTGTCCCTGTTCCTAAGGAATTCAATGGAACTTTCATACCAAGGAATACATTTTAAATGTTACATTCAATAATTTTCACAGTAACTAGTTTAAAGAGAGAGGAGTGTAACTAATAAATATTGTCTTTACATATATGTATCCATCCATAGTAATTCTGCCCGAAGGCAGGTCCTTCACTGCAATCATAGCATTTTCATGCTACGCTTGCAGCTTTACTAGGCAATCGTGTAGGTGTGGTAGCTTCCCGTTGCTTTCTACACCGGTGAAGGGTGATGATGATAATGATAATGGTAAGGATGAAATGATAAGGATGATGGCCATATGATTTCGGGGACTGTTTGGGCCTTAAAGTTTTCCTGACATTTGTCTTACAGGTGAGGAAAAACCCCGATAAAAACCTCACCCAGAAAAACTGCCCCGACCGGGGATCGAACCCGGGCCCGCTGCGTGCAAAGGCAGCACGCTACCTCGAGACCACAGCGGTGTACATACATGTATATAATATATATATATATATATATATATATATATATATTTCCAATACTCTGGTAGCATATAATTTGTACAGTCCAGATAATGTCATACATTCACTACGTTTTGGTCCCAATATCTTTAATATTATACTATGTCGTTTTTAAATTATCATATTTAAACATGAAGCGTCCTCTTCAAACTGATTTTTTAAAAATTGTTTTTGGAATAAACTTTTCTAATAACTAAGGAATATAATATAAAAGTTGTAAACAATGGTTATAAAAATGTCAGATAGTCACAACCCTTTTAATAGCAAATATCTAATGTAAAATTTCCTTCTGAGTTGTTTTCATTGTCATCTTAATCTCCTGCATCTTTTAACTTGGATACTAAATACAAATTCACAGCTCAAACAAATTATATATTAAATAGCACGGGATTTGCTCTAAAGATTTATTGAAATTGTCAAATATCTATAAGTGGAAATGCTCACCTGCCGCCGACGTGGCTACTGTAGCATATGGTTCCGAAAATTCAACCGCCCAGTGCACAGTGATCCAAAGAACCATCAAAATTGATTTTTTTCTTTACTTTACGTTACAGGGAAAATGTGAATAGTTTTTTTCAAAGTAAATGAGGTAACAATCTGCCAAAGAAATTAACCTTTATGCTAATTATTGGACGTGATTTAGAGAGCGTTAAATTAAGCTTTATAATAATTTAATATTTATTTCAAATTTTGTTCAAACTATTGACACTTTTTCTAATAAAACTATGCATTACTCTGTTAAACGAAGTCCGAGAGGCAGACTTCCGCTCGACATCTGCCCGATTTCAAGCCAGAATTCCACCCGACTTCCAACCGACTTCCTCTCGAATTTTCCACGATATCCGCATTACATCCGCCCAACTTCCGATCGTATTCCGTCCGATATCCGCCCAACAACCCCCCGACTACCGTCCTACATTCTCTCGATATCCGCTCGACTTTTTGCCCTACTTCAAGTCTGAATTCCACCGGATTTCCAGCCCTACGTCAAGCCCGATATCCGCCCGACATCCGCCCGACATCAACCCGACATGCGCCCGACATCCGGCCGACATCCGCCCAACTTCCGCCTGACTTGCAGCCATGACTTCCAGCCATGACTCCCAGCCAGGACCTCCAGCCGCGACCTACCAGTCACGAACTCCAGCCGCGATCTACCAGTCACGACCTCCAGCCGCGACTTACCAGTCACGACCTCCAGCCGCGACCTACCAGTCACGATCTCCAGCCGCGACCTACCAGTCACGACCTCCACCCGCGACCTTCCAGTCACGACTTCGAGCCGCGACCTCAAGTCACGACTTCCAGCCGCGACCTGCAGCAACGACTTCCAGCCGCGACCTGCAGCAACGACTTCCAGTCTGACCTGCAGCCTCGGCTTCCAGCTGCGACCTGCAGCCACGACTTCCAGCCATGACATCCAGCCATGACTGCCGCCGGACATCCGTCCGACTTTCGGCCGACATCCGCCGGCCTTCCGCCCGACTTCCGCCGGCCTTCCGCCCGACGTCCGCCCTACTTCCTCCCGACATTCACCAGACCTCCGCCCTACATCCGCCCTACATCCACCTTAAATCCGCCCTGACTTTCACCCGACATCCGCCCGAACTCCCCGCGACATCCGCCAGATTTTCAGACTTTGAGTGATGGAGAGTCGTCCAAACCATGGGTACAAGTGATAATGAGAACAAGAGGACTGGAGGTTATGGTGTGGAAGGGTAAAGACGAATGTACAAAGAAAACACACCTTTAAGCAGAGGAAGATATGTAAAAATTAAAAATCTGTGAATTAATGAATAATAATAATAATAATAATAATAATAATAATAATAATTTAATTATTTTCTATATAAATACGGCTATCTGTTATCATAGATTAATATATTACCCAAGTATCTCGCAAATAAATTGTTTGTTAAAATCAGTTACTAATATTTTGCACGTAACAACTACACTGCTCAAAAAAATTAGGGGATATTGGAGAATAACCTATTAAGACTATGTTTTTAGGAACAGTATTACATGCAATCACTTTCTATTACTCCAAAATAATGTAAACAAGAGTTTGAAGTCATTACGTAACCTCTGTACCACACCAGATGTCAAAGAGATCCTGATTAGGAATATGGCAAGCAATCAAAGCAGCATTAACATAGGTGAAAATGTTTCTATAGTATGCTGTATTGTCTCCTCGAACGGCCAGCACTGCCTCACACCTGTCTGGCATTGATGCAATGAGGTTAGCAATGAGTTCTTGGGGGATACGTGGCCACTCTTCCATAAGAGCAATGTGCAGCTCTGGAACAGTTGTGAGAGGTGCTGGTCTGCCTGCAATGCGCCTCCTAATGCATCCAACACATGCTCAATCGGATTTAAGTCCGGGGAGGAAGCTGGCCATTGCATACGCTCGATACCCTCCACTTCCAGCATGTCGTCTGTGGCGTCGTGCATTATCGTCCATAAAAATAAAAGAATCACTTATTGCACCAGCATAAGGCACGACAAAAGGTCGGAGAATCTCATCTCTGTACCTTACCGCAGTCAAAGTACCACCTTAGATGACGTAGAGGTCCGTACGTCCACCATTACTGACTCCTGCCCACACCATCAATCCACCGCCACCATATGGGGATCTTTCACGTACAAAAGCTGGATTGTTTCGTGTCCCTTTTTCTCTCCAGATGAATACACGCCGACTATCACATTCCACGTTGAATCGCGACTCATCAGAAAAAAGAACTGATCTCCATTCAGCATGCCTCCACCCACGATGTTCCTCCGCCCAGTTTCTGCGATCTCTACGGTGTTGTGGAGTTAACCTGGTACACACCATGGGCGTACGGGCATAGAGACCACTTCCATGCAGTCGATTAGGGACAGTTTGAGTTGACACCCTGCGTCCTGTTGCTGTTTGAAGTGTATTTCGCAGTTGAGTTGCATTCTGCTGTCTATTCCGACGGGCTGTTAACAAGAGGTAACGGTCATCCCTTGCTGTTGTTTCCCTTGGTTGACCTTGTCCGGCTCTTCTGTGAACAGTAAGTTCTTTTAAAATGATTCCAAAGTCTGGAAATCACGCTTTGAGACACCCCAATGGCTTGTGCCACCTCTCGTTGTGTCTGTCCAGTTTCCATCCTTCATATGGCCCTCCAAGCCATTGGTTCAGGTAAATCACATTGTCGAGGCATCATTGTCCGTAAGGCAAGTCATTCACTAACTGAAAACTGGACTGGATTTAAAAACCGCAACAAAACATTCACCCCCACACCACCCTTTCACATCAACAGTACAGACACTGCCCTCTGGTGTGGTACCGAGGTTTCGTAACAACTTCATACTCTTATTTACATTATCTTGGAGTAATAGAAAGTGATTGCATCTAATACTATTCCAAAAAACGTAATCTTAATAGGTTATTCTACAACATCCCCTAATTTTTTGAGCAGTGTAATTGAAAGTCCTCGCATCATTTATGCAGAGTCAGATATTCGTATACACTTATAATTTGTTATCTTACGCGTGTAGAGAAATTTGTAAGCCAAATAGTGACTTATAGATTGTGGATCACTGTGCAGTGATCTTCGTTTCTCTCGCCATCCCTACAATAAGGAAGCATTCTTAGTAGTTTTTTATATTAGCAGGTGTTGTAGAAAAACATAACATAACAACATAACATCATCTGTATGAATATTCTAAAAAAACTAATTTTTTACTAAAACATTGTGTTTAAAATAAGAAGACTTACATAATATCCAGCAAAAAAGTGTACACATAAAAAAAAGGAATGTGCGGTTACGAAATGCATAATTCCTGCGTTTATGACCCACTGCGCGAGGTAACGCATTGTTAAATGTTTCAAATACGTTGTATTTTAGTTTAATGATCACAAATAGTTAAAGATCAATGAAGGAGACATATTTTTGGAATTTTACGAGTGTTCGACGAATACAATATTACTCAAATTACGACATTTCCATTAAAGTTTAACTCTTGTGCATTGTGTAAAACTAAACAAGACAACCAGGATTTAGAAGAATAGTATCCGACGTGCGAGTAGCGTAAATCGTTGAAATAATTATTAGAAAATAATATATATCAGAGTCAGGCTTCAAATCCCTGGACAATGGTTTTTTCTTGTTTATTGGTATATCCGCAAAAAACTTCCTATAACATTTAAATTCAGCCACGGAATTTACATCCACATTGCACTATATTAGGTAAACTCTATAACACTATTTAGCTAACGGTATAAATTTGTGTATGTAGTAGCACGTTTTAATAATATATGTAATAAAAGTTAATATAGATTCATATATTTTTGTATGTATACATTACGTATTATTGAGGAAAACGTTTCACCCTTGAAATTAAATATTTCATTCATATAGGCCAGATACAGCCTAATAATAGCCCTTAGATGATGGACAATAATAATAATAATAATAATAATAATAATAATAATAATAATACTAAAAATAATAATAAATAGTAGTACTTCCAAATAGTTAGTTTTTCTTTAAGAATGAACAGATAGAATATAATAGAAAGCATTGTAGCAATTTAAAACAATTAACCTAATCGGGATCCGAACCTGTGACCTCTTGCATAAGAAGCGAACCATAAGGCACTGAGCTAAGCATTCGTTGGCTTCCTGTACTTTAAATAATGCTCTTCAGTGGAGGAAAGTGAACGTGTTGTAGCTCTACTGTGTAATTAGTTTACTCGTGTGAACCGCGCGTTAAAACTTGAAGTTCGAGATCAAGAGTCCGCTCATTCTTTTTCCTTTGCTAAGTGCACTTAGAGGTGATAATGTGTTTGTTTCATAAGCACTTGTGTAATATTTACAGAATTTTGTGATGAGAGGAAATAATGTAGATTCATTTTCCATTAATCTTATTTGAGCGTATTTTTAAATTCTTAAGTCTCATAGATGTCCCGCTCCGTAGCCGAGCGGTTAAAGTAGGAAGCCTTGGCCCAGAGCTACGGGACTTGCGCTGGTTCGAGTCTCCATGGGGGAAGAAATTTTCTCATGGTATTTCGGCCAGTATGGGACCAGTGCCCACCCAGCATCGTGAGGCAATTGGGTAGCTACAATAAGTAGCGGCTCCAGGTTGAGGAACCAGCTATAACGGCTGGGGGACTCGACATGCTAACCACATGTCACCCCTACACTGGCTGTTGATCATCTGCCTCTGTGATTGACACATGTGGATGTGAAGGGCCAGCAGCCGGCTGGTAAAAGGGCAACCGCTGAAAAGTGGGAAGACCCTCAATCGGAGGAAGTCTTACAGATCGTATGTTTAACTTCTAATCTATTTTTTTAAATAACTGGGTTCTTTCAGTTCAAAGAGTAAATCTTATTTTTCTATGTGTGGTATCACTTTCATTATATGTTTATTGATAATTAAAATGAGGAATTTAAAACATTTGCTTGTATTAACAAGTTATTAATGTATAAATATTAGATGTTTATCTTTTTAATTGTTCAAACAGATTTTAACTTCTAGTAGTACAGTCAATAACTTTAATATATTTGAAACTCATCTGTAGATTGGTGTTTTGTTGTTGTTGCGTTTTGTAGGTCTCGGAAAGAAACAAAATACAAGCACTTTGGCTGTTACAGGCTGATATTGGCAGACGATGTTATTGAACCGAAAGTGCGATTTTTCGGTTCGCTACTGCAGTGCCGTTATCCTCCCTGGACAGAAAGATTCGTGAACTATGCCAATATCCTTTCTCTATGCATCTACCCCTACTCTCCTTTTTACCCCTCCTGTTGGCTGTTTGTGCTGCGCATCTCCCCTTCTACCTCGGAACGCTCAAATACGCTATGCACATGTAGAACGTCATCATTCGATCGGAACTTTGAGTTGACAAGGTCGTCTGGAGCCGCGAGTGGCGGGGTATAAGTTTTGGTCCTGAGGACCGGGGAAAGACTACCATGGCTTGGACCGTGGTATGAATGTTGTGTGAGGTATGATGTAGTTTTGTCATGTTAAGGATTATTATTTATTTTCTTTTTGTTGAATGATCAAGTATTTACATTTGTTATATTTTTCATCCACTTCAGACGTCTTGTTTATATTAAACATCATTTTTATATACATCCTGATTAATGTTCAAATTATTTATGTGCATGCTGCTGTTTGATATTCCCGTACAGAAACTTACTTATTTAGGAGATCATTCTAGCTTCCTTATTTTTCCGTCTAGCTTTCATAGTTAATAACAATAATGATACATTCAGTTTAAATAACAATCATAAGATTACTCTAGTGTTTTGAGATATATTGTGGATTCATGTTTAAGTGTTTAGGAAAGAAAGATTAATCAATCTCTGCCTCCTATGGGCCCGGGCAAAGGTTTTTGATTAATAACCTTGGATGTTGTGAACTCTACGCTAGTATATACAACGGAAACAAAAGATGATTTGCCCGTACATTATGAAACTGAAACTACGGTCCTGAGAACTGTTATTTTCTTCCTTATGATGAATGGCTACACACAGACACACACACACACACACACACATATATATATATATATATATATGTTATGTCATGCCCCAATACTGCCCTCAATAGAAGAGATCTTTTGCATGTTCTAGAAAAAAATAGACCGAGAATGCTTGACTCATACCATTACAGGCACTGGGCCTTTAACTTTTTCGTAAAAAGAAGAAGAAGATATAAATAAATATACACATCTTGGATCTCAGTTAGTGGTTGGAGGTGATGTTGGAGTCAATGTATAAGGCACAGAACTCTCCTTCCATACCATTGGAAATTACTGCATCAGCCCGGATGGAAAATTAAAAGCCATAATTATTGCCCTTAAACAACTGTAAGTCGGGCAAGAAAGTTAAAAAAATGTAGTATTTTACTGTGCTTCAAAAAATCATCAATACAGGCTTTAACACACAAAATCCCTCATGTTCTCATGTATCAAACATTGAAGCCTTATTCAGAGACTTCGAAAATACCAAGAAAATAATTAAACTTCAATTGATTCCTTCCCGTTGTGGAATACAATTTAGGCCTAATGAAATAACATTCACATTAGCCAAGGAAGGCCCCCAATTTAAGATACAACTACATCAAGTCGTTGAAGCTGCTGTCAATAGAAATGTAAATAAAATGTACCAACAGTATAGAATCATCAGCTTGTGGAAAAATAATGGAACACACTTCTTGCAACACGCCATATTGTACCAAAAAGTCAAGGAAAAAATCAGTTGCAGCAGGTCAAATCTTAACTGGCCATGACCACCTTGCGGAACATCTACACCGACTTAACATCTTCCCATCACCTAGTTGTGTTTTGTGTTGTGATGGGAACAGTGTCATGAAACTAAGTACTGCTTTAAAACCCTCCAATTTAGTCTGATGGTGAATTATAATGTGACGTTCACCGAAAACAGACTTTGCTCCTAATGTCAGGGCGTTAAATTATATAAATTTATAACGTTACTGTGACACTGAATACAGTGTGTTGTGCAATAAAAGTTGTAACGATTTAATTTACCAATAATCTCGATTTATGTTAAAGATAAAATCTGTAATATTAAGAACGACATATTTTGCTATCTTCTAAATATTGTTCTACAATAATGAACACATTTTTCTTAACTCGAGTAAAATTGTAAGAAACTACGTTTATCAGTCATTACTATAGGGATTTTGCTATAAGAATTTTAAGGTTTAGAGATTTGAAGCGCTGCAAATTGACGATATTTCAGCAAATGAAAATGAAACATTTCAACAAGTTTTCTTCATGCACTTCGATTGTGTTGCTCTGTAAATTGGCGAAGAAAACAGAAACTAATTATTTCTTTGAAGTCCTGCTAGTGTTTATCACAATGTCTTGCACGTATAATTATCTTCTATAATGATCCAATAAACACTAGAACATAACAGTACACAGTAAATATATTACTTACACTTACTTAGATTACAGAGTTAGAATAAATTTGAAATGTTACTTTATGTAATTTATCTTATTTAATAAGTCTAATAATGTAATGTATATTTTAACTTACGATATAACACAATTTCCGTTTTGTCTTCAAAGGACTGCAGGATACACACAATTAGATCATAAAAAAATGAAGAAATCTTAGAAAAATAACATATTGAACTTTAGAAAAAATTTCTGATTATAAGTAGAATCCGGATTTTATGCAATATTAATCTATAAATAAGTAGTCAAAATATTCAAAATGTGTAATAATGCATTTTTATTATAAAGAATCAAAATTTATGTTTTAATAAAATAATATTTTATTTCTTTGTCTGCAGAACTTACCAAAATTACAGAAAAATGTGGATTAAAGATATCTACAGAAAAAACAAAAGTATGACATTTCAAGATATAGATCCTGTCAAAAGTAAAATTATACTTCACAATAAAATTTTGGAGCAGGTGAATAATTTTACATATCTAAGATGCAATATCTCATATGAAGAAGAAAAGGATGTAAATGCAAAAATATCAATTTTTTAAAGAATTTTAGGTTTAATAATTTCTATCTTCAAGCCACAGTTAGTCCAAAAACATTCAAGGCTAAGCTTGTATAAAACACTGGCTCTTCCAACTCTTTTCTATTGTAGCGAAGTATGGACTATGAAACACAAGGATATACAGTGACGTAGATCTTCTGAAATGAGATACTTTCGGAGGACTGCTGGATACACACCACTAGAACATAAGAAAAATGAAAACATCTTAGGAGAATTACACATGGAACCGTTAGAAAACAAAATTTCTGATTATAAATCATGATGGATGCAACATGTTCATCGAATGGAAGATCATAGGATACACAAGCAAATGTTAGCATATCAACCTAGCAGGAAGATGAAGACCAGGACGTACACTCAAGACTTTTGGATGGTGTTTCTCTTGAGGCCGAAACAGGTCAACAAATGGCCTAAATTCGTGAATGTACTATGATGACGAAGCTTTGTGTTATTATTATATTTTTTCTAATAAAATTCGCCAATTTTATAAAAACGTTGAGTTTAGTAAATTTATACTACCGATGATAATTAACAAACAATACAGAAGAATCTTCGTATAAAAGGATATAATTAATGTATTTTAGACTGTAGCGAATAATATGATAGGATATATATACTCTAAGATACAACTCTAATATGCATGGATCTGAAACTAAAATGTTCCAAAATATATTAATAGTAATACCAAAAGACAAACATGTCTTATAATAGATCATACAAATCAGAAAATTACAAAGATTATGGCAATCATATATTTTTTTTATTAAAATTAAATTAATTAATAAATAACCAAACATATAATATAATACAGGGTGGACCGCTCGAATGGACCTAATTTCAATTGCTTGTTACTGGCAAACGGTTGAAGATAGAAACTTAAAACAACGTTCATATTACAGAAAAACTCACCAAGTTTTGATATCCAGATCACCACATCTCTATATGAGCCCCAGCAGTCACTGTGACGATATCAAAGCGATGAACAATTTCTTGCCAAGTACGTTGGAGTATGTCTTCTGGAATGTTCTCAATAGCCTCTATGATGCGCTCAACGAAGATCACGAAGGTCTTTGACTGGGGTGGTGTAAACTTTATCTTTGACATAGCCCCAGAGAAAGAAATCCAGTGGTGTTAAATCGGGAGATCTCGGGGGCCACGCGATTGGTCCTCCCCTACCAATCCAACGGCCAGGGAAAATGTTGTCCAAAGTCGTACGAACTTCATTGGACCAGTGGGGAGGAGCACCATCTTGCTGGAAAACGATGTTAGGCTGCAGTTGTTTCAATTTGTGGAAAGAAGAACTGCTCCAGCATGTCAAGATATGTGGTACCACGAACAGTTTTCTCGGCGAAGAAAAACGGTCCAATGACCTTATTATGTGACAAACTGCACGAAACATTCATCTTCGGACTATCACCAACATGCTCTTGAATAGCGTGAGGATTCTCCGATCCCCAGATCCGCACATAATGCCGGTTTACCTTGCCTGACAAATGGAAAGTGGCTTCGTCCGAGAAGAAAATCTTGGTCATGAAGTCAGGATCAGCGCCGAGACGGTCCAGCATCGTATTGGCGAATTCCACTCGTTTCGGCATGTCATTCGGCTCCAGACGTTGCACTAACTGCACTTTATATGCGTGCAGTTTGAGGCGTTTGTGGACAATCCGTTGTAATGTCGATTTTGGTATTTGAAGTTCCCGCGAAGCTCTTCTTAATGACTTCCGGGGGCTTCGCTCAAATGCGGCTTGAACATTTGCTACCATTTCATCGGATGCTCTGCGACCACCACCATGCTTCTTCAACACAGATCCTGTAGCTAATAATGTATCACGCCACTTCTTTATGCTTCTAGCAGTTGGAGCATCACGGTTAAACACACGCCGGAACTCCCTTTGAACTCTAATGATTGATTTAAACTCCGCATACCACAAAACAGCTTGCGCTTTCATCTGCGGAGTCGCCATTTTCACAAACAATTAAATCTAAGAACGAGAAACGTATCTTTGTGCCATCTACCGACAGGATTCGAAACTTGGTGAGTTTTTCTGTACTATGAACGTTGTTTTAAGTTTCTATCTTCAACCGTTTGCCAGTAACAAGCAATTGAAATTAGGTCCATTCGAGCGGTCCACCCTGTACTAATATCGCTATAAAAGACGTATGTGGAAATGTAGAGTTATGTACAGGCAAAATTCCATCTAAATTGTCTAGAATAAAATACAATAAAACGCTACCTGACTACACAAATCACAAATAATAGAATAAAGAAGTATTGTCAAAATTCTACCTCACTACAGAAGTTACATATAATATAGGAACACATAAAGGGTATTGCCAGAAAAATAAAACTATTTCAATTGAGCAGTCTATACAAATAACAAGAAATATTCACTCCTATAAGAATAGATAACATTAGTTATCTATTAAAAATATCAAAAATCAATTGACCCAGTTCTTAGGAAACTATTCAACGAGCTACTAACCAGCAATTCCAAGAAATAAGGATATAAGGATATAAGGAATTACTACCTGACTTACACAGATATCAAAAGACAATCATCCCACCTTTAGAAAATATATTCTCTTAATATTAACAGTTTACATAACTGAAGAAACTGAAAATCATTTATCTATTAAATATCAAAGAAGCAATTAACCCAGTTCTTAGAAACTGTAATTGGCGCTATTATCCAGAAAACCCCCTCTAAGGAAATACATACTAGCAATAAAGATTATTGTAACACACACACACACACATATATATTCAAATTGTATCGAGTGGAATCGAAAGAAGTGGGAGGAGCTATCGTCTTCATAAGCGAGAACATATATCAAAATACTCTCACTCTCAGTGATTCTGTATTGAGTGTTAAAACATGATAGATCTATAGACGCGATCTCCGATTCAGTTAAAGCATTCTCGGTTATTCTGTATTGAGTGTTAAAACATCGTAGTTCTAGACCGCGATCTCCGATCTAGTTAAATTTTAGATTCGCCCGAGAAATTGTTAAATTTAATGTTATCGTCCGTTAAACATTGGACTTAGAAAACATTTGATTCAAGCACGCGTAGCCATCTAAATACTGCATCGACTCATCGCTCCACAATGGCGTCCACCGTGTCAAATACGCACGTGTGAATCGTAGCATAGTGACATCCAACCTGGTTTAGGCACATGTTACCCAACTGAGTGAGAGAATCTACAAATTGCGCCAACGTGTCTTAGCCTCGATTAAACGTACTCATAGCATTAAAGTATAATCACGAACTCAAATAATCTCCGATTTAGAAACATAAAGACGTCCAAAGTATTTTAAAGGACGAATTCGGAGAAAATAAAACTAAAAATTGAACTGCAAAATGTAAATTTGTGAAACTAACCACGTGGAAATCAGTGAACTCTATCTGCTGGCATACAAAAACGAAATATTCCAGATTCGCTACATCGATCCATCAAAACTGTTCTAGAAATTAACATATCGCAGTGAAAATTTCCTCGTCATCGCTACATAGATACAATAAAATTGATCGCCGTGTGCAAATAAACAATCGTCAAGGCAACATGACAACACCACATCACGTTGATGAAAGAGTGGGCCAGCAAACTAGCAGCATCACCAACACGTGGTAACTATTGACCAGCACCATTTCATCAGGCCAGTACAAACAAATTTTAAGTGTGTATATTTTTGTTTTTCTTTTTTTCTCCAGATCTAGTTTCATTAACTGTAATATTTCATGTACACTTGTTTAACTTTACATGCCCAGATAAATCAGAGTCCAGTAGATATAAAACAAACTCTAAATAATGTTAGTCCATGCTTCTCCGCAGTTCAAATAAGACAAAATTAAATAAAATCTACAATAACATGTCTTCTAATCATGAAAATTCCACTAAACAAATTGAAATAGATATTCTAAATAATGAAACTCACATATTAAATAAGACTGTCAAAAATTCAGAACCTATCATGAGTAACGCTAATACCAACATCCCAGGTCCTACTAATACATCTACCATGCTTATACATGCCATGAATAATCTAACTAATATGACTGAGAAAATAAGTAATCTAACAACTAATATGAATGATAAAGTAAGTAATCTAACAACCGAAATTCGGGACACTAAACAAGAAAGAAATAACATAGCCTACAGGAAAATCTAACAACCGAAATCCGGGACTCTAAACAAGAAAGTAATGAGAAAATAAGTAACCTAACAACTGATATTGCTAACATACATCAAAATCTAACAACCGAAATCTGGGAATCTAAACAAGAAAGTAATGAGAAAATAAGTAACCTAACAACTGATATTGCTAACAAACATGAAAATCTAACTATCGAAATTCGAGAATGTAAACTTGAGTGTAGAAAAGAAATAAATAAAATAACCAACCAATAAAAGATAATAACCAACAAATAAAATCCGAGTTAACTAATGCCCTCACAACTAAAATTCAACAGAGTAATGAAAAGCTAAAAGCTGAAATAAACTCATCAATGAATAATATTTCCTCTGATTTATCTGGGAAATAAAAAATTCAGTTGCAAACGAATTATATAAAACTAATAGTGAAATTGATGAAATCAAAGTCGTACAAGAGACGATTCAATTGTTTATCACTGCCGAGAGTAAAGAGCGCGAAGAACAAAATTATCAAATGAAAAAAATGTTCCAAGACGCGATTTCTGACCAAAACAGTAAAATCAGAGCGAAGAACGCGCTAAGAAATTGACCTCAAACCAACAAGAGTTATCTAAAACAATAAATGAGATGAAAGAGAAAATCAATGAATTAAATTCCCCCGCTAACGTGAACCACGCCGCAGTACTAGCAAGAGAAGAATTGCACAGACAACCAAAGCAATATTTCAGGAGAAGCTGAAATAATCAATAACCAATTGTCGGACATTATTTCAGCTACTCAAATACATAATTTAGGCACTAATAACAGGGTATATAACACGCCCGTGTATCAAGGATTGTTAGATTTACCACTGCCAAAATTTAATGCCAATAACGGGACTAATCCTATCCAATTCCTCAACGAATTGGATATTTTTTTTGAAAATAAAAGGAATTCCGCAGGAACATTACATATACGTGGTCAAAAATTGCTTAGAAAAATAAAGTAGAGATAGGTTTGAGATCACATTATCTGATAGTAATTCCTACGACACATTTCGTAGTATATTCAAAAACAAATTTTTCGGAACCGATCAACAACACAAAATACGGCAGGAAATATGCAGTGGTACATACAGCAAGACCAGTGGGAAAACCTACTCCGAGTATTTTCTCTCTCTGGCAAAACGTGGACGCCTCATAACACCACCTGTATCCGATAGTGAATTTATACGCATGATTATAAATCACTATCCACAAGCTATCCGCCCAAGCCTTCTCGTAGCCAACATAAATACTTATGACAAAATGCTAGACATACATATATATATATATATATATATATATTATATATATATATATATATATTCAAATTGTATCGAAAGAAGTGCGAGGAGCTGTCGTCTTTATAAGCGAGAACATATATAAAAATACTCTCTCTCTCAGTGATTCTGCATTGAATGCTAAAACATCATAGATCTATAGACCGCGATCTCCGATTCAGTTAAAGCATTCTCGGTTATTCTGTATTGAGTGTTAAAACATCGTAGTTCTACAGACCGGGATCTCCGATCTAGTTAAATTTTAGATTCGTCCGAGAAATTGTTGAATTTAAAGTTATAGTCCGTTAAACATTGGACTTTGAATATATTCGATTTAAGCACGTGGACCTCTAATCACTTCATCGACTCCACTCATAAATAAAACTTGATAATTGTAGTAATAAAATTGTATATTTTTCGTGAATAAACAATTTGTATTTCTTTGATTCGTAAAAAAAAGAGATTAAAATTGAACGTTGTTTCTTTTGCTTATAAAAAGAACATAAATCTGAGATCTCTTGCCTTACCACTGAGAGCCGCTCCAAGACATAGGTATATAGTCCCTAATATTACATACATATTAGAACACAATGGAATATATAACTTACAAAAAGTATGTATATTAGAACATAGCGGGATTTGCAACTTTACAGTTATTTTCACATAAATTTACCAATTTTTAATATGTTTTAAATTATTTATGATCAACTCTCAAAATACAGAACTTACAGTTATCTTGCACTTAAATTATCTGTTGCATAGTGTACAAGGTGTATAGGCCTACAACACTATTTTACCATCTGTGATAAAAAGGTAACATCGATAGTTACCAATATTTTCGATTATTTTTAAATTCCTGGGGAGCGAAGGTTTAAATGTCATCTGGATGTAACCAATCTATCTACCGACTACGACTCTTATAGATTCGACACTAATATCGGCCATTTTTTACTTTCTATTTTGTTTACCCCTTGCCAGCCTCACCCTCCAAGCAAGACCAGATGTCAAAAGTTCGGATTAAATGTCATCGGGATATCAATAATCAACGTATCGACTACAAAGACAATGGATTCGACGCCAATCTCGGCCCGTTTTTATTTCTTCCCATCTCGCTCCCTCTTAAGAACACTTTATGTAAAGGGTTGGGCTTAAATTTAATCGGTTTCGACAGTAGCATCTGTCGTATTACATTGTATTTACATGTCATATCCCTATTGGTGCTAGGGGTCTCTAACCCCTCATAGTAGGCCAATACTTTCCAATATGTAAGTCATATCCGTTCAAACATTAAAACATTATTTTTAACGAACTTCAAACTTTCGCATTTCTAATTATTGAAATTTGAAATTAGAAATCTGCTTTGTTTATTCTTCCGCCCTTGACTGATCGATTTGTTGTATTTTATCATCATCATTTTCAAGGTGTGAGCCTGTTGGTCCGTTCCGCTCCCCGGTGCACTATATGCTCCAGGTGCAGATCGTCTTTCCATTGACGTTTTGGTCTTCCTACATTTCTTCGGCCTAGAGGTTTATAATGTAGCAACTGTTTTGATAAACGATTATTTGCATTCTTTGTGTAAATTCAAACCAATTACATTTATTCCCGTGTATTCTCTCGTTTATATTATATATTTGTAATTCATCTCTGATATCTTGACTTCTCGTTTGATCTCTTAGAGATAAACTTGCAACTGATCTGATCTGTATTTAATTGTAATACCATATTCAATATTTCACCATTAAAAGTAAATTAAGGTACGTATTTTCATAAAACACTAAATATAGGCCTATTGGAAGTCGGTTACGGTAGAATAATTGTACATAGGAAATTCTAGACAATTTTGCTTTTAAAGTGATACTTAGCAGCAGAAATAAAATATTTACGATTTGTAGCAGGATATACTTTAATGGATAAAAAACGAAGTGAAGATATCCGTAAAGAACTACCCAAATATGCAGATTGACAAATATAATATAAGAGTATAGGAGAAAATGGTATGAACATGTGTGCAGAATAGATACAAACAGATTGTCTGGGAAAAGTCTGAACTATCAACCAAGAAGTGGAAAAAAGAGTTCGGGGGCACCCACGAAAGAGATGAATACAGCAGCTACAACACTTGGAGCCGAAACGAACCAAAACGGTTCAATCCTTGCAAGAAGAAGAAGAAGATGAAGAAATGAAACTTGGACATGTCCAACAATAAATTATAAATATACAGAAGATCCATAAATAAATCTGGGAAATAACAATTTGCACGTAAGCACCTAAATTAACAATGTATATTTGCACGTAAGCACCTAAATTAACAATGTATATTTGCACGTAAGCACCTAAATTAACAATGTATATTTGCACGTAAGCACCTAAATTAACAATGTATATTTGCACGTAAGCACCTAAATTAACAATGTATATTTGCACGTAAGCACCTAAATTAACAATGTATATTTGCACGTAAGCACCTAAATTAACAATGTATATTTTTGAAGTGTGAGGACAAAAAAACAAACATTAAGCAGTAGTCTAACTTAATAAAGATAATTATTATTAAATAATAACCTCAACTCGTGTCCAACTTAGTGTCGGGATGAGGGGTGAGATGAGATGAAATCCCTATATATATATATATATATATATATATATAGAAGTCTGTGAACTATGCGTGTGCAGGTCGATCATGTCTGACGCTCCGTCACACAGGGGCGAATGAAGGCAATGTATGACATGAGTAAGAAGAAATCCTGAATTGAAATTTGTGGCAGGGGAAACGGTAGAAACCAACAAAGATATAATTACTAATGAAAATAATTAAATTAAAATGTAGATTTTCCAAATAATGACATTGCCAGGAGTTTATAAATAAAATAATCTACAGATGGAAGAAAATTATTGACCTGTAAATTTTGATATAATTAATAAAATTGAAAATGAAGGATGGTTGGCGATGAAACACCACGTGCAGAGCTACGGAACGTGCGTTAGTTTTATTCACTATGAGGACAATTTTCTTATGCAATTTTACCCAGTACGGGACCGATATCCAGCCAACAATATGAGGAATTGTTGTATCTCTAATATACAGCGGCTCCAGGTTGAGGAATCTAGCTGTAAATAGTGCAGGATCGGCAAATTTTACCCATATACTATCTAGATTATCAATTTCCTCTGAAAAATATAATAGTCTTAAGTGGTTAGACAGTAGCAGGCCTCTCCCCCCAACAAGGTTTTTGTGTGTTCAACAACAAGGAGTTTAATAACATAATGTATGTGAAATTGTATAAAACAGAATGTTTCTAATTTGAGAATAACATTTGTTACAATTTCAATTAACACGGAAAATCCAAGGAGTAATTCCTCCGGAAGGGACTTAATCTGTGAGTCCTTAGTCCGAACAATTTTCAGACTCGTAAAATATACTTACGCCTGAATAAAGAGGCCTCTAATCAAAATTTGCTCACCTCAACATCCTAGTAATGCCTCTGTTGTCTGTTAGATGTCTCATTGGGTCGGTGTGTTGACCGCAAGCCACCCATGACATCTATGAACAAATACGATGACTAAAAATTAACTTGGTCCAGTAACTGCTTACAAAGGAGAGGCTATGGCTACGCCAACTTAAAAATGTATAATTCTGAAGCCTGATGAGAACAAATAAACCCCGTGCAATAAATTTAAACAAGTAGAGAATTGTAAAAAATAGTGATAAAATGGATATTTCAAACAATATCCCTATAACCTAGACTTTACAAATAAAAATAATCAGTCCATAGAAGAGATTTGTTGGTTCGGAAATGTTCACATAATGGTTATGTAGAAAGTGACAAATACAGCGTCTGAGAGATTACGCCTTGTCGCAGAGCTACCGAACATGCCTTGGTTCGAGTCCATGTTTGGAATAAATTTACTCACTGAATGTCGGCTAGTGTGGAGCGGTGTCTACCTAGAATTGTAAGGAATTTCAGGTGTATTATGTATCGTCTATAACATTTTGGGAATCCTACGGTTGCCACTTATCACACATAGCAATAACTAAGTGTCTTGCACACTTATCGCTCCATGAGTTTAATTTATTTAAAGAAAGGAATGACTTAATTTTAAACCATAATAACAAAATGTTATCTAACATAAGATAAAATAGAACATTTGTGAGTTTGGAGTTACTTTTGTACGTTATTGAATGAGTCATCCAAACGATCATAATGATGGTACCTGAAAATGTATTTATATTTACCTGATGAAAAAAATAGTTTTTTATCTATCTAATGTTCTTATCAGTGTATACGTATAAAAAACAGTTTTGAATTAAATTCGTTAAATATAAGATATTATTCATTTAAAATATTTTTCAATTTCACATTTAGTGGCGTTGCTACGTAACGTACTCGTAAGTTATCGCATATATTTTGTTATACAACAAGTGTTTTATGGAAGTTATCTTCTTTGTAAATTGTTAGGGCTAAAATGGTCCCCGAACATCATCATATTCGCCATGTTTAGTATGAATGGGTGTATAAATGAGATGTTTCGTCTTAATGTTGTGTTGTCTTGGAGGAGGCACTGATATTGAGCTGGTCACTCGTTCGTGGAGGCCCACCATGTCCTGTGTGGTTAAACAAGTGTGTGTTAAAACCCCTCCCCGGACAACTGGTGCGACTGTAAGGTCCGGGTGGCGTGTGTTACGTAAAAGTACCTACAAAGTGTGAGGTTAAACCACGCTAATGGAAAACAAATATATATTAACTATACGTAGCGTAAAAATCCCATATTGAAAACAAAAAAAAAAACAAATTACATTTAGTTTTCTCGTGGAATCCCTTGTTTATAAATTCTCAAATCACAGCTTTATCTTCATAAAAAATGTGACACTAAGCTAAACTGTTGTTAATTTGACATTGGGTGAAAGTTCTTATCAGTTTTTTTGGACCAAAGAGAGATGAACAGACAGGTAAATGGAGATGACTACCTAACAATGAACTACATGTTATTTATAGGAAGCCAAATATAATAAGAACAGTTAAGTCTCGAAGACAGCGATGAGCAGGACAATTATCAAGAATGGGGAATGAGAGATATGTGTGCAAAATTCTTTACAGGAAAACCAGAGGAAATACGCCCAGTTGGTAGACTAAGAATGAGGTGGGAGAATGACATTAACCATGATTTGAGGGAAGTAGATTATACGGGGAATGATTGGAAAATGTTAGCTCGGAATAGGAATATATGGAGAGCTTATGTCCGTGCGACCATGAAACTACGGGTCCGATAATGCGAGTGAGGTAGTCAGTTAGTATATAATTTTCATGCAAATATAACAAATATATCAAATATATTCTCCTTGTCTTTTGTTTCCTTCTTATTTTTCTTGTATTTCTTCTTCTTGAACTCGTAGACAATCTTGATGGACCTTTGGTTACGATGCGTCCATCTGGCTTCCTGGGTCACGAGTTCAAACTCGCCTGTGGATTTACAGGACATAAAATAACTGAGTACCGGCTCCGTCGATGAGTCACCAAATATTTCGGTACCGTGAATATATTTACGGAACGTAAAAGAACCTCACCTTTAAAGAAATATAACTCGGAGCAAAATGTGTTGATCCTTTCTCACTCAGATTTGAATTGCGCTCTTTGATCTTGATGGTAAAGAGCGTCGTTAAATAGATATAATATCGTAACACTTAATGAACAGTTCAGCCTTCTAAACTAAGTTTTACCCGATCTATACGTAGTCTAGCTTCTTAAGTTGGAATATTTTTGGAGTGGGTTCTAACATCCAAACTGCAATTTGGAAGACTGGGATTTATCTAAGGTAATATTTGTTAGAATGTTATATTCTCTACGGCTAACATTTTCCTCCTGCCCATTGATCTCTCTTCTGTAATCTTGCGTTGGAAAGTCAGTTTTTGTCTTCCGGTATGGATGCAGTTTGACATGTTCTTCGAGATTTAATTAATTATTTTGTTTCTCGCTCAAGGTTTGTCCAGTAGAGCTAGCCCTGCCATGCTACTTCTGATTTAGCTCGAAACACTCCTACTATCGTCAAGGTCATGGAATCCCTGATGGTCCTAGATATTTTTTAGGATTGTTATTAATTAAACATTTTCTCTTTCTAACTTAACTTTGGGTGTGATATGCGTTTGTTATATTGTGTTGTTCTTGGTATCTTCATGATGTACCGGAGACATAACTAAATACTCAGCTAGGCAAGTCATCGTGTACCTATTTAATGTTTATTTCTCGTTGACATTTATTTTCATCCGCCCAGCATAAAAAATGTGGTCAAATTGTGGTGCGAAAAAATTTGTTTAGGGTAAAATAAATAAAAAAGGGGATGGTTAGTGTTTTAAATAAGACCATCAAAACCAACTGGAATAGGAACAATTCATTAATATATTCTGAAAAAATAGTCCGAAATCGGTGCATAATTTGATAAGCAATATACTATAACCCGGGAGGTTGCGAGTTCGATTCCAGATGAGGTCAGGATTTTTACCACATGACCAACCATTATCGTAGGATCATGTCACTGGGTTCTACTCAGTCTCTAAAATCAATAAGTACAAGATATATTTTCTTGACTAAAAATTCCATCACGCTGTACTGAAAACTCGGGAAATAAATAGTCTCCAATTGTCTAAAGAGGCGTTAGCCGTAATCTACTACTTTTTCAATAGCTCTCTGAGACCTGTAATGTGATAGCTTTATACTTAAATATAGAACTTGGGGTGATGAGTGCTTTCCACCAGATAACTTGATGTCTTTACATACTCACTTCTTTCAAGAGGTTTCGTGACGTTTTATGAAATTTGTTTTGTTAACTTTTACATTAAACTAGACCTAAACGTTTATGTTGATCTACCGAAATAACTAACTTATGAACTTATGTGGTGCAATATTGTATTCTTAGGCCCTGTGTCGCTGTGAACAAGGAGTGTCATGTATTGATTTCCAAAAGATAGAGGATTATTAAAGGAAGAAAATCAACTAAGTGCGATAATTCTAAATGTGTACATACCCGGCGTTTAATGAACAAAGCAAGCACTAGACGTAAGAAAATCATTAATGCGAATATTTCCATATAACAATTAATACAGGAATCGAAAAATCCAACGACCCTACTGTAATCATGTCTTGGCAAACTCGGTCCACAAATCTTCAAGTCTCTATGGAGAAGGAATTTTCTCATGGAATATTGGCCAGTAGGAGATCAGTTTCCTTTGGGAAACGCCCATTTCGTAGACCAAGAATGGGGTGGAAGAATAACATCCATGATTTGATGGAAGTAGATTATACGGTGAATGAATGGAAGATATTAGCTCTGTAAGGGATATATGGAGAGACCATAAATCTACGGGTTCGATCGAGCTAGTGAGTTATTAAGTAAGAAGATCGGTGTCCAACCAGGATCGCGATGAATTTGGGCAGCTCTAATAAGTAGCGACTATAAGAATTAGCAGACATCCTGACCACATACCAACCATATACTGTTTACATTATCGTCTATGGCCTGTAGTGGGATCACTTTACACACTTTTACCTACCTCTATAAAATGACACAAGATGTCAGCCAATTTATCAATCAATTGTCTTTGCAAGCCTCTCGCGGCATGAAGTTCTGTTTATTTTAAAGATGATGCTATTTTAAAAACAGAACGAAGGAAAATGTTATCCATAAGAATGAAAAACAGATATTATTGCAATTTTGCAATACATTTGTTTTGATTTTCAATAAGTTAGCTTTCAAATGCATATGTAGTGTGTCACGTGATATATTAATACACATTTGAGGGACAGGAGTAGCACCAGGTTAGTCACTTTATTGTCGAAATAGAGCATTACATTCTCAATGGAAAGTGCTATATTTAAGGAGTCCGCAAGATTAAAAGAAACTGTTTAGTCATGGGTTAATTTGCCTACCAAATTTGGCACATTTAAAAAAAAAGTATGCACGTTGTATAATTGAGGAGCTTAAGAGCAAAAGCACAAGTTCTGCAGTTTTGAGAAAACAGTTTTAAAGTTGAAGTTGTATAAGAAAATAATATGTAATTCAAAATAACAACTTCGCGTGATGCGTGTTTTCCCCCAGATAATTGGAAAAATACATTAATGCTTACACACGCTCCTTTTTTTGAAGAGAAAAAAATCACTTACATCCCTTTGTTTCCAATCGCCTCACTTAATATGCAATTTTTTTACTGCCCGAAAAGTGACTTTGCTGGATACTTCCTTGTATCCTTTATTTAAAGATGATAACTATGGTTTTGAATATTTACCTGATAGAGGAAGGCGTATGAATAAATGTCCACGGTATATATTGGTAGAATAAACGCTTCTGAAATCAATCTGCCAAATATTAATATATTTTAAAATTAATTTGTAAAATTGTTTTGTATTTTCACATTTAGTGACGTTGCTTCGTTACGATACAGTTATTACGTCAACATTAACAACGAAGGCCACAATTAGTCATTTATTGCACCGTAGTGCGTTCTGTCGTACTTACAGGACTGGCGGCCATGATTGAAATTTCAATTTCCTAAATTTCGGTGTTGCCATCCTATAAATAACTAAATAACTCTACTGACCCAGGGCCGGAATTAAAACTACTGCCGTATTTATATACTTTATACAATGTATGTACAAAAATATATCCAAAAGGTAGTGTGATTACACATTATATGAACAAAAAACACAGCATTTTAAATGAACTGAGCTTGATTTCAAATTATATCAATCAATAAATTCATTCTTTCCGCCATTTTATCCCTGATTGGTGTCATTGTCTGCTGTAGTCTTAAGTGAATTATTTTCAGCATTTACTGTATATACGGTCAGACTGCTAACTTCAGTCAGTTGTTTATAATGAACGCAAATATTTCCAACAGAGATGCTATTATTTTACAATTATTTGTAATTTTGAATACACCATCGAGCAAAAAAAAAAATGTACAACTCACGTTTGTGAAATGTGTTACAGAATTTAGGAAATTAAATCCTTGCTATCGCTCACTTTTCAATCATTTCCTCACTTCTGTAAATCCACTTCACAATCTCGCATAGTTATTTACAATTGTGAAATTTATCTGTTTTTTATAAAATAATTTATTGAACGTAGGGAAAAAGTTCTCAAATCGTTTTGGATATCAAATTAAGCAAGATTCCACATGATTAAATATTCTTAGCACGGTTTTATTTAAAAAAAAGTGATATTATGTTACAATTTCGGATAATATGACATGGATAATGTAATATGCATACGATTAGAGCTTTTTTAAATTTTCATTATTCTTAGGCGCTGTAATTGATCTTACCGGCGTTTGTGGATTTTTTAGGACGTAAAAATCGTAAGTATATGTTCCTTCGAAAATGACTAAAATCCAGTGTCACGTATCTGGATTTATGGCACATAAGATAGTACCAAACTTGTAAGAAGAGGTCTCTGCGTAAAATTGTTGGTGCTTTCTTCCCTAGTTAATAATTGCGACACGAATTAGTTTAGGTTTTAAAGAGTGTCGTTGATTATTAATTATGACATAACACCATTTCAACGTATTCGGTTGTTTAAACTTTTCACCCGTAGGAGAGTCGCCTTTTTTACGGCTAAAGTGTTCCTCCTACCCGTTCATCTCTCTTCCACCATTTCTAACGCTGAATTCAAAATTTCCTTTCGACATTGATGCTATTCGACATTTTCTTCTGAATACCTTCTTTGTGCGGTTTCTCGCCAAGATTTTCCTAGCAAGGGGCGATCTAACAATAACTATGTAACTATAAAATTGCTAGTTTAGTTTCTGGGGACTTGAAAAAAACACAAATACCCCCACCAACATCGTCATGGAATTGTATTGGGTTCAAATATTTCTTATGAATTAACTAACTCAATGACACTATCAAAATCATAAATTCTGAGCTAATGTTTTCCAATCATCCCCTGTGTAATCTACTTCTCTAAATTGATGGTTAATATTATTTTCCTACCTCATATTTGTATACCTACTGGTCGTCTTCCGTCTTGTTTTTTAAAAGTTTCAAATTTCATATTTCATTTCCAGTTCGTGCCACATGTCCTGCCCATCGCAGTCTACCAGACTTAACTGTTCTTATTATATCTAGTTCCCTGTAACCATAATGTAGCTCAGAGTAATGTAGTCTTCTCCATTCGCCTGTTTGTCTCCTTTTGGTCCAAAAGTATTCCTAAGAGTTGTATTTTCAAATACTCGTAATCTTGTCCCTGATCTTAAAGTATGAGTCCTTGTTTCATATCCATATAATTAACTGAGAGGACAACAGTTCAATATATTTTCAGTTTAACGATTTTTGAGAGACGTTGGGACGATAATATTCTCTACAATGCATAACAGCATGCATTTGCAGAATTGAGCCTATGTTTAATTTCCTTGTGCATCTCATCCCTATTTGTAACTATTGATTATAATTGATTAAACGGTTCCTCTCTGTAACTTAATTTAAGAGGGCACATGTGTTTGCTATGTGTCTTCTATGCTGTATTTTATGATGGGTTTTCAATACTGAAAACCAAGATTCAGCGAGGCTAGCTACATTGTATCGATTTTTGTTTGTGGTTTACGGTTGCTGTGATCCGATCAACATGTTGATTTTGTAATCCTATTGTGGTATATAAAAATATAGCATACATTTATGTCTTAAATATGAGAAAGATCTTAACCAAGCAAGGGTGGAGTGACCACGCTAACCAAACCGAAACAAAACCTAACCTTATCGAACCTAACCTAACCTAATCTAACCGACCTTAACATAACCAAATTGAACCAAATCTAACCAACACTTTACCTAACCAAATCTAAACTAAATTAAACACACGAATAAACCGAAACTGAACCAACATAACCTAAACTTAACTAAATTTACCGAACCGAACCTAACGTAATCGTAACTAACCTAACCTACCCAAACCTAACCTACCCTAACCTAACCTCACCTAACCTAAGCTAAACTTACCGAATCAAACAAGGGTGCGTGAAAACCCCAATCAAACAGTAAAAAGCCAAACAAAACCTAATCAAACCTAACCGAACCTCACCAAACCAAGCTAGGGTGGCATGACCAGCCCAACTTAACCTAGTCTAACTTATACCTAATCTAACAGAACCAAACCTAACCTAACCTAACCTGAACTAATCTAATCTAACCTAACCTAACATAACCTGAACTAATCTAATCTAACCTAACCTAACCTGACCTGACCTGACCAGACCTCACCTCTCCTGACCTGACCTAACCTAACCAATCTTAACGTAACCTAACCTAACCTAATCTAACCAATCTAGGGTGGCGTGACCACTCCAACCAAAAAAAAGTAACTTAAGCGAACCGAACCTAACCTAACCTATCATATACCTAACCTAACCGAACCTAAACTAACACAACCTAACCCAACATAAGCTAAACTTACCGAATCAAACAAGGGTGCGTGAACACCCCAATCAAACAGTAAAAAGCCAAACAAAACCTAATCAAACCTAACTGAACCTCACCAGACCAAGCTAGGGTGGCATGACCAGCCCAACTTAACCTAGTCTAACTTTTACCTAATCTAACAGAACCAAACCTAACCGAACCTAACCTAACCCATCCTAACTTAACCTGTATTCTGAATGTAAACATTCAATTGTGGTAACCATCACTTCATCATAATATTGCCAAGAAAACAAACATGAATAACACCGTTCTACATTTTAAAACTTACTTTATTTCACTGATAGGTGAATCTAAACGGATCTTTTGTTTCTTAAATTTTAAAATGATATCCATTTTCACCCATCACGTCAGGTTTTCAAAATTTTCATGAATAACTAAAAATGGAATTATACCTTTGTGCAACGTAATAAAAATTACATTCAACAATAATTTTGTATGAAAAACTAGGCCAGAATTTATTTGTCCCTAATAAACATTATTTGATAATAGATAGACAGATCATCGGTTGATTAATGTCTTTGACATCGTCCGATTCCCAATAGCCAATTTTGTCGGTCAATCCAATCTCCTGGTTGTAGATATTTCTGCTTCCTGTATAAACATATTCCCTGACTCCAGGAGGTTTTAGGTCTTCCTCTGCCTCGTCTTCTCTCAGGTTTCCATTCCAAAACAGATTTTGGTAGTCGATACTCTTCCTTTCGCTGGACATGTCCGTACCATCTTAATTACTGAGTTTTAATATAATCTAAAATAGTGTCTTGTAATAATAATTAATAATTATAAGCACATTCATAACTTTACCTCAATATTGCATTTCAAATTTTCTCATGTTTGATCTTCTCACATGTTGTTCAGAGCAGACCCTTTTTAACATCCGGCTATAGTCACCCATCCTGTTACCACTTCACTTCCCTCGATACATCATTTCCATATTTTGTTATAATCTTGTGAAATATTTCACCTTGTTTCTCACTAAAATCTCCTAAATTATCAGGGAAATAATTTTGATGCGAATGAAGGAAGTGAACTTTGACACTCATGTTGCAACCAATGTGTTTGTAATTTTGTAGCATCACTTTCAGTATGTTAACATAATTAGGGAGTGCATTCCAGACATACTTCACTTCTCGACTCATAGAATTCTCAAATTCACTGTCCGTCATCAGTATTCGATATCGTAAAAGGAAACATTTGTAAAAAAAACAGTATATGGTTAATACGTAATTTATAGACCTGTATCTCTGGAGAACAGTAAAACTGCAACATTAATTTATCTGCGTTGAATATTATAAGGTGGGCAGTATTTCTTATGACACATCATTTTCCCCTGTGTACAGAACTTGCTGAAACCGGGTCGTGCGTCTCTGAATAAATAACTGCAGTATTCACTCACAAGTTACGTAAGGGTTCTGTTTTATTAATTGTTTCAAACAATCGATAGTATAACTGAAGTATAAATCAACATTAAAAGTCGTATAAAACGTTATGACTAAAAATCTGTTATCAACTTATTAGTTAAGCTGGGAATTGTGCTCCTCTTGATACAAATCAGAAATTACTTAGAATGTTAGAGCATGTTTCATAAAACAAATTAGACTTTCTTTATAAAGTAAATAATTACATTTCAAGAGTCGGGTCTGAAGAAGTGTTAAGAAATGGTAATAAAGTTATTTTCTGTTATTATTATTATTATTATTATTATTATTATTATTATTATTATTATTAACATTAGTTCAATTAAATATACAGTACACACAGGAATATATTCAGTTATATAATGATAAACAGTAACAGACAGTTAATAACAAATGAGGGAAATTTTGAGAAAGTAGCTGAATTCAAATGCCTTGGAACAATAATTACAAATAGGAATGAGAATATTTTCGGGAAAGACATTGCAAATCTTTGTAAATTGTTGCCTGAGAAATGTCTTCGGTATATGGTGGCCAGAGAATATAACTAATAAAGAACTTTGGAGAAGATAGTATCAAAGTGAAATTTGTAAAGGAATCAAATTAAGAAAATGAAAACGGCTTAAGGAGGGAGAATGATATCATCACAAAAATGGCATTCGATAGGAACTTCCAAGGAATGAAAAGGCGAAGAGGAAGACCTAGGACAACATGGAGTAATGCCATCAGGGATGAAGCTAAACAGGCAGGATGAGTTGGAATGAAATTAAGGCATTGGCAAACAACAGAGTGCGTTGACGAGCTTCTTGAAGGCCCTATGCTTCCCAGTGGAGCGACCAGGACTACTACTTATGTCCGCACGACCATGAACCTATGGGTTCAATAGTGACAGGAAATGTATTATTATTTTATTATTGTTAGTTGATATTTTTTATTTCCCTAACAATAGCCAAATATTATAACGACCTATTCAGTTTTTTACTCATTCTATGTGACAAGGGTAACAGGTCCTCATTGAGTGAGTTGAAGTGGATGATGAATAAATATCCAACATGTAGTTAATGGTACATTACGATGCGAGGTTGGGAAGTGGTTTTCACAGAACTGAGGACAATGTTTAAAAACCCAGCGATAGCGAGGTTGGGAAGTGGTTTTCACAGAACTGAGGACAATGTTTAAAAACCCAGCGATAGCGAGTTTTTAATTTCCGAGATTCTGTAAAACACTTCACAAACGTGCGTTGTACATTATTTTTTTACGCGATGGTGTTTTCAAAATAATAAATAATAGTAATATAATAACATCTTTGTTTGGAATATTTGAGTTCATTATAAATAATTGACTAGCGTTAATAGTGTTTTGAAACAACAGGAGGTCGTGATACCAGTCCAGTCATAAAATGGCGGCAGGTACGTATTTACTGTTTTATATCGTTCCAAATAAAGTTCAATTCATTTAAAATGCAGTGATTTGTTACGTATAATGTGTATTAACACTACCTTTTGGATTTTTGTATATAAATTGTACGTAGTATACATAGAGGGCAGTGGTTTTACTTCACACATGCGCGTTTGTAATATGTAATATTACAGTATAGTTATTTAGTTGGCAACCCCGAAGTGTACGAAGTTGAACTTTGAATCATGGTCGGCATTGCTGTAAGTACGACAAAACGCACTAGGCGCAAAATATACATCTGTAAACTGCAGTTTTCCGAGTTTATTATAATAATAACAGTGTAGAATCAAGACGTTACTTCATCCAGTCAAATTAATAGACTTCATACATCACTTTAAACCATCATTTCAATAAAAAAGAACTTCATTTATTAGAAAACCTTAATTCTTGTAGGACAATATTTAAACAAATATTAATTGCATCAACCGACTAAGCGCCGTTTAAAAATATTGGCATTTTGATGCCACCTGTTGCACTGGCTGACGAAGTAACACTCTTAGTTCCAAATCTTTAAATACAGCCGTATTATTAAAGAAATATGTAAATGCCACCAGAGATTTCATGTTTTGCAACAAACGGCTATGAAACCAGATCTCCGTAAATGTTAATCTAAGTTTTGCATCATGAAATAGGTATTCCCCATCTTAGATGATTGTTGCATAACTGTCAAAGAAGGGAAATAACTTGCAATATCCAGTATTGTTAGTTTGGCACAACAATAAATAGTGAAGATTAACTTAAACTTTAAAACTATTTTTTCCAAAACTTACATAATTGAGAATAGCCGGTTGATGCATAACGTCGTTAAATGTAGGTAGCTTTTAAAACAAATTATTTATCGTATGTGTAAATGAAGTTTTATTATGACTATTTAACTCATGCCCCAAATGAGAGTCAATGACCAATCAGATTTCAATGATTTCTGTTTTGCAGCCAATCACAGTCGGTTCACGAAATATTTATCAATGTTAAATTTACCATATTAAAGAAAGCTCCTCCTTTTAAATATTCTGAACAGGTCTGACCATTATTTTGCAGTGACTGATTCCATAAAAAATACTGCTACCAGATTGTATATATAGTGCATATATGTCAACACATAGCGCTTGTAGGAGTTAATATAAAAACATTAGTAGCAATTTATTATACCACTAAAAAAAGAAACCACTGTTTGCACTTTCTTAAATGTATTTTTTCCCAGGTAATAATCCAGAAAAATATAATTGTCATATTTACATCATACGCCGTCAGAAATGAATTAATGTATAGTTTGATGCGTCTCATTTTATCTCCACTAGAGAGCATTCTTACAATATTGCGTTCCTTTGGCAATAAATAGTATGATCTGGTTGCAGTGGTAAACAAAAGAAGCAGATGAAGCGTACCAATCGTTTCTCATTTGTTTTCAAACACCGCCGTTTACATTAAATATATACATATTTTAAAATAACTATAGTTAAATAATGATATGTGAGTAAACAGCTTAATTTTATTCGTTAAATAGTCCTAACAAATACCACTCTTCATTTCCAAATTCTCTAGATAAATTCACTCCTCACTTCGTGAGTCGTGAATTTATCAATAATTTGGAAATCACTCGTGGCATTACTTATAAAAACATTTATCCAATCTCCCCACAAATATAAATTGTATATTAACTTTCCCAGTTTTTTTCCAAAATAAATGAAAACAATTGAATTAGTTTCTCAAATAACATATATTTTAATTCAGATGGAAATATGTTCTTGTAACTACGAATTGGATAACAAATAAAACAATTTATCTTAGTGACTATTTAACTCATGCCCCAAATGGGATTCAATGACCAATCACACTTCAATGAATTTAGTTTTACAACCAATCACAGTCGTGTTTCAGCTCGATATTTATCTACTTCTGTTCATCATATTAAAGATAGCGCCTGCTTTTTAATATTATGGACAGGTTATAACATCATTTTGCAATGACTGACTCTCGAACAAGTTCGTTGATTATAGCAAATATTGAACAGATTCCTTCGAACTAAACATTATTGATAATTGGGTGTTCAATAATTGTGCTTTCAGATACTGATTTTACGGAGTTGTTTCCTAAAAAATAATTAATTGCCTATAATGTTGGTTATAATATACAGTTTGATGTGTTTCATTTTATCTCCACTAGGGTGCATTCTTACAATATTGCGAACCTATTTGGCAATAGATAATATTATGATCTAGTTGCAATGGATGAACAAAGGAAGCATAACCAAAGATTTCTAATTTTTTTTCAAACATCGCCGTTTACATTAAATATATAAATATTTTAAAATAACTATACTTAAATAATGATTTGTGAGTAAACAACTTAATTTTATTCGTTAAATAGGCCTAAAAATGCCACTCTTGATTTTAAAATCCTCTGGATAAATTGGATATCACTCGTGGCATTACTTATAATAATTTTATCGCGGCTGAAGTTTCCTACAACTGCTGCACATTCTGATCTCATTTCACTTTCACGGATTAAAATTAACTATCACTTGAAAATATTTTAAACATTTTCGAAATATTTTTACATATACAATATTTAACAGTTATTACCGTTTGATATAGCAACCATATTGTTTTTCCATCCATTTTACTTCTTTGTTTAAATGCAGCGAGCATATATTTCAGAATTTCAGAACTTAGGCGTACTATTAACACTACCTATTTAGGGCATTTTCTCATTCTATTTTATACTTTTGCAGGTTAGAGAACTTAAATCGCGTTAGTTTAGCGTTTAGGTAATTTTAGGCAAAAATACATTAGCCTATATTAAATTCTACAAACATGTTGACAGCATTACGTGATTAAAATTTTATTGGCTTTTATCTGCTGGCGCATGCGCATGATGTCTGCTTCGAACTTGGACAATTTTTTTAACGGCAGTTGATGGAAACTTTATCCTTGATTGCTTTTACTAGTATTTGCGATTTTAATTGGACAAATCTGCATCCCAGATCACTTTTGGTGGAATTATCACTATGGTAACTTGTTTTATTTCTGTTTTGTATGTTATGAATTGGATGTTAAAAGAATGTACTTACGTAAAATAGAGCACCCCATCACAACTTTAGAGGATGAAGAAGGTCTAAAAACCAGTGATATTTATAAGCTGTCAGTTTATGTTGCTGATGTAGTATTATTAGGCGATAGCGAGAAGATACTAAGGGCCAACACGGGCACTCTATTGAGTAACATTAAGATATTGGGGCTGGAAGTAAACATCAATAAAACTACGTATATGTTTTATATATGTGTGTGTGTTATGAAAAGGACAAATGAGGAAGTGGCTGAATTCAAAAACAGAAGAACAATAATTACAGATAGGTATGTGGTGCACAAACAAATTACACATAGGCTCAATTCTAAAATACAAGCTATTATGCATCTTGTTGGCCTTAGGCCTACCACTTCAAAAACATTTAAACTGAAAATATATAAAACTGTAATTCTCCAAGTTATATTATATGGTTGTGAAGCATGAACTCTTATTTTAAGGAAGGAAAGGAGATTACGAGTATTTGAGAATAAAGTTGTTAGAAAAATGTTTGGAACAAAGAGAGATGAACAGACAGGTGAATGGAGAAGACGGCAAACTGCACTTAAACTTACGTGAAATATTTTCGAAGTCCTATAGAAGAAGAATGCGCATGCGCCAGAGTTTATAGAGCCAGCGACAACACACCATCGAACCACTTATTGATTATCATCCTCGATTACTGTCGATATCGTACTAATGTTCAAATATCTTATGCTAGATAGCAGCATGTCGCTGTGAAATTTAAATGACCAATCTTTGCAATAAATCCCCAAATCTATGTTAAAAATATATTAATAATATTAAAATTACCAAACGTTTATTAAAATGGGTGTACACTTACTTATCACTCCCTAACGCCGATCCAACCAGTGATAACCCAAAACAGCGATAGAAAAATCATAGACTAAGTAATATACTGACTAACAGTGTTATAATATTGTGATTTACGTATTTAAACAAATACTTCAACATTGTCTAATAATGTTATAAAAATTGTTTGAAAAGTTTAAACTATAAATAATGTTAGTTAATACAGTAGAAGAGCTATAGTTTACAACAACAAACTCTAAAATCAAGTGTAAGTAAAAGTGCAGTTCAGCCGAGAAGACTACATAAGACTGAACTATGTGGTCTTTATAGGAAATTAGATATTTAAGAACAGTTAAGTCTCGTAGACTGCGATGGACAGGATATGTGCAACGAATGGGGAATGAAATATGTGCATTGAAGCTTCTTGTAGAAAACCAGAGGGAAGTTGGTAGACCAAAAATGGTGTGGGAAACCCATGATTTGAGGAGAGTAGATTATACAGGAGGTCACTAAAATTCATTAGCTGAGAACAGGGATGTGTGGAAAGCTTACATCCGCGCGGCCATGAACCTACGTGTTCGATAGTTCCAGTGGGCTAGTTAGTTAAATTTTAATTAATTTATTCATATAATGTTTGCCCATTTTAAAGCGTATCCAAATTCCAGAATATAATATTGTCACTGATGACATTGGGTTTTCCTTTTACTAATTTTCACGTAAATAAATACACCATTGTTATATAAAACTCTTCTTTTCACTTTACTTACTTCTTACAATTATCACTATATCTTTAATAACGATTTTGTTTCACAACTATTATTTTTATATTATAATCACTTACACCACTTGCAGACACAATCCTTCCTCACAATTACACGCACAATTTAACTTCTCCAACACAAGACTGGGGGGGACTTTCCGTCCTCACCACATATTTATAGGCGAGTAGACGGAAATTTCCAGGTCCATGAACGAGATGTTTCGACATGGAACCCTCTCGTCTTCCGATGTTTCTCGAATGGGGGAATAGATGTTCATAGAACTCTCTAGCTCATTAACTAGAAATATCGGTGGACCCGGACTCGCGATTGGTCAAATCCAATCCACCAATGCTAGGTTTCTCTCGTCGGCCGGCGCAGTTTAAACGACGCCGCTACAACGCGTCACAATGCCCCCTTCTTAGAGCTGATCTTCTCGATCAGTTCCCTTGTTATGGAGCCAGTCGATCAGGGTGATTCATAACCGTTCCTCGTCCGTGCTGGCGCTGAATCTTGAAGACCACTCCGTTGTTTCTTCTCCATGACCATACCACCCTCTACGGTCCATCCCTTGGACGCTGGAGTATCGGTAGTCTTCCACTGGTCCAGCCGGTTGCAAGGCGGACAACCAGTCTTAAGAGGCATCCGATGACTGTAACTGGGACGTAGGTGTCGTCTTCCGGAGATCGCTCTCTCATGGGCTTGGTTCATTAACCTTCTGCCCATCCTGTATGCGTGGTCGCCGGGGTTGAACACGCCTACCTCTGAAGTTAGGATGGACGAAGCGATGACGAGGTGCCCCATGACCTCCAGCTCCTCCATGATCTTCAGTCAACTCGCCCCCCCCCCTTTAGCTGGTTGTCGTTTGAGGGGCGGCCGCCGCATGTTGTAACAGCTGCCGGGCTCAAAGCGACAACGACGTTAGTAGCGACGAGGCTGGCCTCCATCTCGAACTTGCTTGTCCTCTCGCTGCTCTCGACATGGAGTAGGACCTCATTACTTCCAAAGCGGTGTACTCGTTGTCTGATGTCCACAGTAGCGTCGTACATTCTCAGGGCGTCCAGGCTTAAGATGACGTCCTCGGTAACTCCGGCGACGCACCCTCCCAGAACCAACTCCAAGAGAACCACCTTCTCCACAGGCACACTGTCCCATGACGCGGATCGCAGCTCAAACCTCCGTAGCGGCGTCCTCTCAGCCAACGCTATTGCTACTTCAGGTCGCACGATGGTCAGTGACGCTCCCGTATCTACGACAATTCCAGCAGGTCGGTCTTCCGTACCTCCGACGCTCGGGTGGTGGTAAGCGTCGCTCTTCGGCGTCGATTGTAGTCAGTCGTTCACTCGTGGCGACGCCTCCCTGTCGAGGTAGCGTGTTGTCTCCTTTGCCGCCTCTAGACGTAATGCCGCATTCAGTGCTCCATTAATTGCCTGATGTTCCGCCAGCAGCAGGTGTTGTTTATTTTCACGGTCCCTCAGACCGCAGACGAAAACGGATGCCGCCTCTCCGTCGATGAACACTGCTGAGAGTTCGCTGAGGGCTTTGCAGGCTGGTTGTTCAATGGCCATGGTGTATTCGTGCAGTGACTCCCCGACGCGCTGGTCACGGGCTTTCAGCTGGGCGCGGTAGGCTCAACTGAGGTGACGTCCAATATGTCCTCGGCGCGACATTCTCCTGGAAGGCTTCTTAGAATTTTTGCAATAGATCCTTGTAAGGAGGCGATTAATTGGGTCATCCTTTCTTCCGTTGTCCAACCATTGTGTGCTGAGATGGTGTTAAATTGCCGTTTAAATATGTCCCATGATGTGGAACCGTCGATCTTGGAGCTCTTAATTTCATGTCGACTTGGGACGTCAGTCGGTTGTCGAACTTCAGTTCACATGGTAGAATCACTACGAAAATTTTCCATTGACGTTGATCAAGTTTTTCTTCCCAATGTTCTTTCATGCGACCAAATTCTCCATCAATTTCATGTAAATTGTCTTCTTGTTCATTTACTCTTTGTTCTATACTAGAAATGTCTGTTTTTATTTCCCGTGTTACTAAATTAAAGTTTTCTTTAAATTGTTAAATTTTTTCATGTAGTTTCTCATTGTGGGTTAGTAATTCTCCTTTACATTCATCATTTTGTGAACTGATCTGGGTTAACAATTCTCTTTTAATTTCTTCATTTTGTACATTAATCTGAGTTATTAACTCCTTTCTAGTTTGCTGGTTACATGATTCAATCTGTGTTTTAATCTGTTTTTGTATTTTGGTGTTCAGTACTGCTGCAGTTAGTCGGTACTCTGCAGTTCATTAACTTACACGATTGAAGAATATGAAGATGTATTATTAATTTATGGAGATATCTGTCGTAATTCAAGAGCAGCAAAACAAATGTATCATCAACGTTACTATAATAGAAAGTTACCAAATCGGCGAATGTTTGTATCAATTTCTCAACGGTTATGGGAAACTGGCAGTCTCCTACCTCGTTACGAAAATCGTGGACCTCAACGACGACCAGAAACTTTAGCTATTGAAGAATACATATTGAATATTGGTGAATTGCACAGTAACTGAAGCAACTAATAACAGAAAGTAAAGTATTGGCTGTCAGTCTTTAATAATTGTACTTTAAACGTAAGGTGACGTGATGAATGACAAAGTGAGAGCTAAATAATAATTTATGTGAAGTTTCAATTTTATTTCAACAAGCAATTGTGAAAGTAGTAAATCCTCCTACATTCATAGGTGACCTTTGGCGTTTAATTTTTTTATCGTTTCGGGTATAACTCCAAATCAGTATTATCGGTGGTATCAAATTCAATACCTTCACAGCTTCAGCATATACAGGGCAAGTCAAAATGTTGTGCAGGTTTTCAGAAATTTATTATGTGAAATGTAATGAACATATAATATCGTGAGACATATTGTATGAAAGGTAAACTCCCAAAGTTTAGTTGTCCGCTTCTAAAGTTCCGCGTTCACCCGCAAGATGTCAACAGCAGAGCAGTAAAGGAAAATGGCGTTGACTGGGGATCAGAAGTCTTTCTGTGTGCTTGATTACCATGTAAACAACTCTGTGACTAGTGTTCAACGACATTTCCGTACCAGATACGATAAAGACCCGCCGGATGGGAGATCCATTCGTAAGTGGTACACACAATTTAGGGATTCAGGCTGTATCTGTAAACGAAAATCGACTGGCCGTCCGTCGACGAGTGAAGAGACAGTCGAACGCGTTCGCACATGCTTCGTGCGGAGTCCACAGAAATCCACCTACCGGGGAGCGACAGAACTTCAACTACCACAAAAAACTGTATGGCGGATTCTCCGTTAACGTTTACAGATGAAACCCTACCACTTGCAACTGGTTCAAGCCTTAAAACCCGCCGATTATACTTTGCGAGCGTCCTTCTGTGTTGATTTTCTCGCATTAATGGAAGAGAATGAGTTCCATGAGAGGGTAGTTTACAGTGATGAAGCGACTTTCCACCTTTCAGGAAAAGTGAATAGACACAATGTAAGGATTTGGGGAACTGGTAACCCCCATGCAACTCTGGAACATCAACGCGATTCTCCGAAAGTGAATGTCTTTTGTGCCATTTCCCATGCAAAGGTTTATGGGCCCTTTTTCTTTCATGAACGTACTGTGAACGGACATGTTTTCCTTGATATGCTACAACGATGGCTCCTTCCGCAGCTTGAAGCGGATAGTCCAGATTTCATTCTGCAGTTGGATGGTGCCCCTCCACATTACCATGGCAGTGTTCGAGACCATTTGAATACGGCTTTACCACAACGCTGGATAGGCCGTGCATCTCAGGGTGATCAACAACTCATTCATTGGCCACCTCGTTCACCAGATCTAACCCCGTGTGATTTCTTCATGTGGGGTCTTGTAAAGGATCATGTTTACGTACCACCACTTCCAACAACACTGCATGAACTGCGTGCCCGCATCACAGCAGCCATTGCTGATATCGACCGCGGACTGCTACAGAAAGTTTGGCAGGAGATTGAATATCGGCTTGACATCTGTCGTGTAACAAAAGGCGCTCACATGGAACATCTGTGAATATTTAAAAAAAACTTTGAGAGTTTACCTTTCATACAATATGTCTCACAATATTATATGTTCATTACATTTCACATAATAAATTTCTGAAAACCTGCACAACATTTTGACTTGCCCTGTACATATATATATATATATATATATATATATATATATATATATATATATATGTGTGTGTGTGTGTGTGTAACAGGAACTCACCGACAAAATAATAGGGATTGATAGGCCATGCAGAGAGGTGACGGAGCATGTAGTAGCAAACATGTCGTTTATGAGTTATGCGCAGATGAAGGTGTTCACCCGTAAGGGTCGGAATTGAACACAAACAATTGTACACATACCATTTTACTTAAAAAGACATATTTTTACAATAAGTGTTCAAACAGTCGACCCTCTGCCTCATTGCATGTTTGATATCGTCGCAGCAACGATCGCCCAGCACGGCCGATCATGGCAGGATTCTTTTTGGCGTCATGAAAGCACTTATTGTTTGAACCCTTATTGTAAAAAACTTGTCTTTTTCTATAAAAGTATGTGTGTACAATTTTTTGTATTCAATTCCGACCCTTACGGGTGAACACCTTCATCTGCGCATAACTCATTAACGACTTGTATGCGATTATATGTTTCTTCACAAAAAAATGATCCTCTATGATGGCCTATCACCCCTATGATTTTCGGCGAGGTTCTGTTACACTCTGTATATATATATATATATATATATATATATATATATTATTACTGAATCTCCAAATATTTTCAAACCCTATTTCGCCACAAATGCATGTTACGGTCCAGATTTACGGTTATTATGATGATCTTGTAAAATATTTGAGGATGCCGGACGTAGTCTCTGGCGAAACGTCGGGGAACTACAAGCATCAAAGACCACGGTCAACAGCCCGGAAGTCTTTACAAGATCATCTTAAAATAAACTGTTTAATCATGGGTTTATTTTCCTTCCTAATTTGGCACATATTTAAAAAAGGTAGGTACGTTGTATAATCGGGGAGGTTAGATGCAGTATTGAGAAAATATTTTTAAACTTGAAGTTGTGTAACAAATTCATAGGTAATTCAAAATGATAACTTCGGGTGATGCGTGTTTTCCCCCAGATAAGTCTAAAAAGACATCAATGCCTTTACACACCCATTTTTTTCAAGAGAATAACAAATGACATATACCCCTTTGTATGCAATCGCCTCAATTAAAAGACAATTATTTAGTGACTTTCCTAGATTTTCCTGGTGCCCTTCATTTAAAGATGGTAACTATGCACTTGATAGAGGATGGTCTATGTATACATTTTCACAGAATTCAATCTGTAAAATATTAATATATTTTAAATTTCGATTTGTAAAAATATTTTGCATTTTCACATTTAGTGACGTTGCTTTGTCACGGTACAGTTATTACGTCAACATTATTGTTATCGCTTACCAAGAATGGACATTTTTACAATATTGTTTGCACGATAGTGCGTTCTGTCGTACTTACAGGAATGGCCACCATGATTGAAAGTTCAGTTTCCTAAACTATACTGTAATATTACAAATTACATACCTAGGGCGGGAAGTAAACCCCCTGCCCTTTTCGTGTGCTACGTACAATGTATATACAAACATATATATCCAAAATGTAGTGTTAATATACATTATACAAAACAAATCACTGCATTTTAAATGAACGGAACTTTATTTGAAACAATATACAACAATAAATTGGTACTTGTACCCATTTTACTCTAATTGGTGTCACGGCCTGCTGTAGTCTCAACTAAATTATTTTCGGCATTTGCGGTAATTACATTGGTCAGGCTGTTAACGTCAGTCAGTTGTTTATAATGAACGCAAATATTTCCAACGAAGATGTTATTTTACTATAATTATCACATTTTTGAACATATACATACTGTACAAAGACGACCTGTCGGTACTTTAGAACATTTACGCACTTTACAAGGTCACGGAGTTCTTCGGCTAATGTGGAATCAGTTCGATATTGTTAATTAATAGTGGGTAAAATTAATCAGTAAAAATTATTTAAATTTGCTTAAAATTATACAATATATACAAAATAAATTTTGGTTATTCATGATTTGTTTTCACTCCAGTCCGATGCATTCAAATAAGCTGGAATTTAAAAAATTAATTTCACCAATTAAGGGGTTAACCTCTCCCTATTTACGCACTACTTTTCGGTCTCTTTGAGTCATCCAGATACAACCTGTCGGTCGAGCATGTTAATTTTTTAAAGATAACTACAGGGTGCGGCGTAAGTCAATTAACCACTGCACGTGGTTACAAGGGGAAAATCAGGTTGGTTGAAATAGGGGACCTTGAGAATATAATCTCAAACACTATTGCTTGAGTTGATTTTGAAGGATAAAACCACTTAACCTGCATCATTTACGGGATTTGATTGAACAGGAATTTGAAAACACTTTTGTTAATAATGGGAAATTGTGTCAATCAGTATTAAAACGACGTCATAAATGCTTAAATAACAATGGAGGTCACTTTGAACAATTTCGGTAGTTGTTTTTTGTATAGTTCTAGATAGATAGATAGATAGATGGAAAGCTCTGCGGCCATCACTTAAGTGTTGGCGGTGAGCGATCCATTTTGGTCCTCCTTAATAGGTAGAACCCCGAGTTCCTGTAAAATACATTAGCCCCGGTTTAAATTTTGAATTCAAATTTGAAGTTAATTAGCAGAGTGAAGTCGGAAGCGGACCTTTTGGGGTTCTATTCCAGCATTTGCTCTTTGGATTGAGGGAAACCGCTTAAAACCTCAATCGGAAGAGTCGATCACGCGGGATCTTGCCAAGTTTGGCTTTCGGATGACTCTATATTGGGAGGGCATCCAGGCTTCTCTTTATTTAAATATAATGTGCGTACATTTCAGATTATTACAATTAATCATACAATTATCGTAACGTGCATTTTTTAATTTTTTTTGTATTCTTCAGTTGTTGCTGTTCTATCTGTAGTTGTCAGGTGATGTCAGTTTCTCTGGAACTGGTGGGATGAACCTGTAGCAGTAAGATTAGTTATTAGTTTTTAATTTGTTGTGTTAATATATTTTATTAATGTACATTATATGCTAATGTTGTAATTGTAATTGAATAATTGTGTAATGTGTGTGTGTGTGTGTGTATGTGTGTGTGTGTGTGTGTGTGTGTGTGTGTGTGTGTGTGTGTGTGTGTGTGTGTGTGTGGGTGTGTGTGTGTGCCCTATCAGCTTTCACCGGTCAAGTGTTCTCCAGGATCCATTTTGGACGCTTGTGTTTGTTGTTGGCTGTTTCATAGGTTCCCAGCGATGCCACGAGTGGATTATCATGACCTTCACATGTATTATAAAATTTAAGAGCCATGCGTTTAATATACTCTTCGATTGTTTCTACACCCGTTTGATCGTGTAATATGTCAACCGGTGTTACACGTGGTAGTATATAATAATTTGTTTTGAAAAACTTGCAGTTTCTTTATGTGAGTTCTAGCGGCGTGTCCCCATATGGGGCTTGCGTACGTGAGTACTTGCCTTAATAGTGCCTTGTAGATTGTTAGCCCTGTGTTTATTCGAATTTTGTTATGGTTATTTAAAATAGGGTATAGCAGCTTCAATGTCCCATACGCTTTGCCTAAGGTATTTTGGATATTTTGTTTAAACAGTAGTTTTTTGTTGAGTGTTACACCTAAATAAATGGCTTCGTTTTTCCACTCGACGTTGTGTCCATAAAGACTTAATTGTGGGGGCATGTGTCGATATTGAGAATACCTTTTTGTATAAAGAACTGCTTGGCATTTATCTACGTTTATTTTTATTCTCCATTTTCCCAACCATGGTTCGAGAATATTAAGATTATTTTTGCATTTTCGGTTAACTGACTTATGCTGCACCCTGTGTATTTGGAAAATTTTCGAGCAGCAGCAATTGTAGAACAAGTGATGAATTGAATAAAAAAGTATAAAATATATATCCAACGGGCCCGGGTCCGATCTCCGGTCGGGACAAGTTTCTTGAGTGAAGGTTTTTCCTCACCTATAAGACAAATCTCAGGTCCAAACGATCTGCGAACATTATACGGCCATCATAATCATCGTCATTCATATTAGCCTTAGATTATCAAGTTTAGGATTAAGGGCTCTCGTGACGCACAACTATTATCATCATCATCGCCCATCATATCACCAGCACAGTCGTAACCCCTCCTTCCGGGCGCCCCAACCTCATAAACAGGTTACAATTACTCCAGTGCCAAAATAGAACACCGGAAATGTCAAAATGACAACCTGAGGTTTTGAATAAATAAAATACATAAGAGCACAAATAATAATTTGGTTTGTCCATTTATGCAGAATGTGTGATGAAATGCTTTTATTGTTAAAAACATTCCCAGTGAAACCTTTAACAACTTGACTCCAAGTCACACCGGACATTAGATGTTACAAGACTGAATAATCTTTATTTTTATATATAATTCTCTGTACGTGTGTTTGTCACTCAACTCCTCTTAAACAACTGGTCCGATTTTGATGAAAATTGTTGTGTGTCTTTGATGGGGTCCCTCAATGGTTCAGATTCACAATTGGACCCTCTGAAACCTTTAGGTGTAGAAGTTCACCTGAAGTAAACATTTAAAAGTCGCTCTAGCGGTCACAATTTTCGATGTTTCACAACGAAACACAGTATATCCTATTAAAATAAACCGAGGTAGATATAAAAAATGAGCGAAATCCGACAATTAGAAGTGGATGTTTACCTGAAAGTCATTGTTTGGTTCGTCTCAGCGTATACCCATACAATTTAGTTAATGTATAATATTTCATCTATTTGGGCGCAGCAACGCACCCCGGGTATTAGCTAGCAGTCTGTATATGTTTGTGACTTCTAAACCCCTCAACAGAACTTCATGAAACTTTTACATGCATGTTTTCAAGTACGCCGAGCGTTTAGCCGCTTGCTTCTTCTTCTTCTAGCTCTACAACCCTTTATGGGCCCTGGCTGCTCTTCCACGCATCCCTAACCAACGCCCTTCTCCATCCCCGGACACCGAGCTTCCTCTACTCCATCTCAACTTCGGTCTTCCTCCATCTGGTCTCAGTAGTGTAAGCTTTCTAGTGGTATTCTCCTCCTCCATTCTCGTTATATGACCAACCCATCTCAGTCTGTAGCCGCTATCTAAAACCTATAGGTGTAGGAGTTCAACACAAACGAAAATTAAAAAGCAGCTCGGCGCTCGCAAATTTCGTTTGTTTCACAACAAAACTCAGTATATGCTATTAAAATAAACCGAGCCACGTAAAAACACATCGAAATCCCACCATTTTAACTGGGGTTTACCTCAAATCCGAAAATAAGAATTGACTCTAGCAAACCACCATGTTTGATTGGTCGAAACGTATAACTTTGTGTATACACATTTTCAGGTACGGCGAGTGTTTAGCTGCTATTGTGCTCTAAAACATCAGGTGTAGGAGTTTACCTGTACGAAAATTTAAAAACCATATTTTATTTATTTAGGAATAGGAGCGCATTAGCTAGTTGAATATAAAAATTATATTAGTGACAGGAAGCTTTGGAATTAAATCTTTAAGTATTCAACTAAATGAAGCTGCAGTGTACAATAAGAATATTTATTCTAATATTTGTGCGATGAATGCATTCAAACTTACCTAACTTCCATATCCCAAAACATGAGCTATTATTTTCCACGGCATTGCAGAAACAGAATTAAATTTTAAACCGTTCAATCGTTACTACGTTACAATGCAACACTTCTCCAAAGCTACATCGATCAAAACCCCATTCAAGCGTAACATTTGGATTTTGACATTATTGGACAAAGCCTAGGCATTGTGCCACATGTCCTGCTCATCGTAGTTTACGAGGCTTAACTGTTCTTTTTATTGTGGAATCCCATAAAGTTACTTAGCTAACTGTTAAGTAGCTTTCTCCATTCACCTGTCTGTATATCTCTCTTTGGTCCAAAAATTTCCTAAGAACTTTTTCTCAAATACTCGTAATCTCCTTTCCTCCGTTAAAGTAAGAGTTCATGTTTCACATCCAATAATATAACTGGTAGAATAAACAGTTTTATATTTTTTCAGTATAACGTTTTTGAAAGGAGTTGGGACGTCAAGAGTCTCTGTAATACATAATAGCATAATGCATATATTTTCATATTACTGTTTTCAATTATATTCTAATTATGAAATTAATTTTTTAACTAAGAGACAAAATATGTAGTTTTACAATAAAATACGGGAACTGCAACATTTACTGTAGAAGGCAAAAGAGGGACAGCTCACTGCCCAGTAGTAACATGGTTGCTGGATTATTCATTGGTCAACTATTCTGGAGCTGTCGGATCATTAAAAAGCACAGTATTTACACAGCGGTCCTCTCCCGTCAAATAACAGAATACATGGGAGAGGAAGTGGCAACGTAGCAAGAGAAAGAAAAGAATCGACAGCACATTCCTAGCACAGATTTAACTTGGCCGAGCAGTAAGATGGAAGTCTGTCTCCACTTTGTGACAATACGGTTGTTTCCAGTTTTTTGCAATGTTCCATTTTCATGCGTTTTTTTCTAAAACCCAACATATACCTGGTAACGTGACGTTGCTGTAACTAGGGGACGCCCGATTTGACATCGCGACGCCTCTGAATGCTGTTGATATGTGAGATTTTAATTAAAAACAGCCTTTTAACAAAAGTTTTGGCGCACACCTTTGTGGAAATGAACGTCAATATAGTGCGCAGTTGTTCTGCTATCTCTGAATTTTATGATATCTCATTCCAACTTTGTGATACAGCGTGTGGGTAAAGTCCCACTTTTTCTAACCAGTTAGCTGAAACGATGCTCCTTCGGATCCTGACTACAGTCCGGCAGTGTAATGTGTAGAATGCATTTTCCCTCTCCCCAGTGAAAGGAATTTCATTTACATTTATATTGCGCACGCGCCAGTGGAATAATATTAACCCTGATTTGAAGAAGGAATGAGATGAAACACAAGCTCAGTTCTGGAAACGCGTGCTGTCATGTATTACAGAGACTCTTGACGTCTCAACTCCTTTCGAAAAATATTAAATTAAAAATATATAAAACTGTCATTCTATCAGTTATATTGTATGGATGTGAAACATGGACTCTTGCTTTAAGAGAGGAAAGGAGATTACGAGAATAAAGTTCTTAAAAATTCTTGGACCAAAGAGATGAACAGACAGGTGAATGGAGAAGATTACATAACAGTGAATTACATGGTCTTTATAGGAAGAGAGATATAATGAGAACAGTTACGTCTCGTAGACTATGATGGACAGGACATGTGGCACGAATGGGGAATGAAAGACGTGCATGGGGTTTCTTGTAGGAAAACCAGAGGGAAAACTCCCGTTTGGTAGACCAAGAATGAGGTGGAAGAATAACATTAATCATGATTTGAGGTAGTTAGATTATACAGGGAATGATTGGAAAACTTATGCTTGGGATAGGGATGTATGGAGAGCTAATGTCCTTAAGGCAATGAACCTAGTGTTTGATAGTGCCATGAGTTAGTTAGTTAGGTCTATTAAAGAAAATTATTACCTGAGACCGGACTTGAACCCGTATAATTTTTCTC
>JASPKZ010008960.1:17500-183748 GCA_030220185.1 Diploptera punctata | reverse complement strand
AGAGAGAAAGAGAGAGAGAGAAAGAGAGAGAGAAAGAGAGAGAGAGAGAGATATGCGAAAAGGTGCATGGACTGTAAGCGACTCTCGAGAAAATTTATCCTCCAAAAATAATATAGCCAAGCCAAAAGATCCTCAACCCCAAAAAATAGGGTGGGTATTTGAACTTTTGAAGGATGTCCTAAAATATTAGAAAGGCACGCCCTTACAAATTAGTAGGCCTATATCCTGTCGCATATATGAAAGAGGTGGGTAAGAATATTCATTTTATCCAATAGAAATTTTGTTAAAATATGATAAACTGAATTGAATACGTGAGACAAATTCAGGACTTTCTTGGGAAATAATTTTAAAGGGCCATGAAATTTGATTGTTAACACAATGGGCCCAGTTGCTCCCATACGATGACAGTGGAGCTAGTTGCTCCTGTACGAAGCGAAGCGGAGCTATTACTCCGAGCCTACTTACTTACTTACTTACTCACTGGCACTATCGAACCCGTAGGTTCATGGCCGCGCGGACATAAGCTCTCCATACATCCCTATCCTGAACTAATGCTTTCCAATCATTCCCTGTATAATTTACTTCCCTCAAATCATAGTTAATGTTGTTCTCCCACCTCATTCTTGGTCTACCAACAGGGCGTTTTCCTTCTGGCTTTCCTACAAGAAGCTTCCATGCACGTCTTTCATTCCCCATTCGTGCAACATGTCCTGCCCATCGCAGTCTACGAGACTTAATTGTTCTTATTATATCTGGCTTCCTATAAAGACCATGTAGTTCATTGTTATGTAGTCTTCTCCATTCACCTGTCTGTTCATCTCTCTTTGGTCCAAAAATTTTCCTAAGAACTTTATTCTCAAATACTCGTAATCTCCTTTCCTCCCTTAAAGTAAGAGTCCATGTTTCGCACCCATATAATATAAACTGGTAGAATAATAGTTTTATATATTTTCAGCTTAACGTCTTTTGAAAGGAGTTGGGACATCAAAAGTCTCTGCAATGCATAATAGCATGCATTTCCAGAATTGAGCCTATTTTCAATTTCTTTGTGCATCTCATTCCTATTTGTGATTATTGTTCCTAGATATTTGAATTCAGCCACTTCCTCAAAATTTCCCTCATTTGTCCTTAGCTGTCCATTTCCATTATATAATATATTTCTACGTGTGACCATATATTTAGTTTTATTGATATTTACTTCCAGTCCTAATTCCTTAGTGTTACTCAATAGTGTGTGCGTGTTATCCTTTAGTATCTCCTCGCTCTCGGCCAATAGTACTACGTCATCAGCATAAACTAAGAGCTTATTAACACCATTGAGTTGTAGGCCTTCCTCATCCTCTAAAGATTTGATGGCATGCTCTGGTACAAAATTAAATAGTAGAGGAGATAGTGCATCTCCTTGCTTCAACCCATTCTGGATTTCAAAAGTGTCTGAAAACTGTTTGCCTACACGCACCCTACTCTTTGAGCCATTTAGACACATTCGTATAAGTCTAACTAACTTTTTAGGAATTCCGAACTCCAGCAGGATACTATATAACTTCTCCCTCTTAATTGAATCATATGCTTTTTTGAAGTCTACATATAGTTGATGTACAGTACTATTATATTCCCATTTCTTTTCTAAAATCTAAGACGAAACAATTATTTTATAGGAGAGACAGTGGGACTAGTTGCTCCCATGCAAGTAGACATCGGAGTTAACCTAATAAGTCTAAGCTATCATATCTACAAGTGTGCAATCATCGCTCTTGAGTAAATACATATTAACACGAAAGTCTAGATTTGATCCAGTAGCCCACACCAAAGTGTTAATTTATTGTGAATATTATGTTGCTTCATAAGCACATAATAAACGCCGGCCATAGAATGAACTCAATAGAAGACACCCTTATAATAGTACACAAAGAGGGAAATCCAACTAGAATCAACATATTGGAAGACCTGGAAATTATCAAGGAAATAGACAACAAGCTTTTAATAAAGGAAAGCACTCCCAGACTAAACAACCCACTATACGATATCGTCAGGAAGAAGCTTTAGTCACGACAAAGTCACATTAGGACCAGCAGCATCAAACATCAACCTGGGTGCTGTAGCGAAGAATGTACTGCTGGAGATGGGACGGATGTCCTGAAAGGCCTACAGGCATAAAGATCACATATATTGAAAGTTGAGGACGACGGATTTTACCTAAGTAGGTATTTTAACTTTTTTATTCTATGACTCTCCACCTCAACGGTTGTAACAATGAATTTTATTAGTATTGACTTCATAAGAGGATAAAATAATAAACACTTTTAAATGAATTACACAAATAATTTCTATTACTTACATATGTCCTTGTCCTCACACCGGCAGAATCCAAGAAAGTAATCTAACACGTGCATTACTCCCGACCGGCCGCACACCCTGTCATTATATATGTGGGAATAGTTATAATATTATTGATCTACATGTAAATATCTTGATTTAAAATATAGCCATTATATATTTACAATATTGAGTAATTTAGGCCTATCTTACTACTTTATGTATGGGCCTATAATCCTTATCACAATTAAAAACAAGTCCACCGCTGTGGTCTCAGGTAACATCGTTGCAACGGGTCCAGCTTCGATTTCCGGCGGGACAAGTTTTCTGGGTGAGGTAATTTTGTTTTGTTTTTTACTCATTTACAATACAAATGTCTGGAGGATTCAAGGCCCAAATAGTCTCCAAACACCATCTGACCCTCATCGCCGTATCATATTCGCCTTGTTTATTATCAATGTATGAGTCAATGGTGTTTCTTGTTGTAATCGAGTTGTTTCGGAAGTTGCCGTGACGTTGAGTAGAACTATCCGGGGAGATCTTCCATGTTTTTGTATGATCACAAAGTACAGTAATTTTGTGTTCCGGAATAATTAAAAGTCTTCTGTTGACAGGTCGTGTGCCTATAGGACCTTGAAAAAAGTACTAAGGGAGAAGTTAAACTGAGGAAAAGAAAGAAAAGGAAAATAAGCAATAGAGAGTTGAACCTACACTAATATCACTAATAAATCAGTAATTTAACAATATCAGACTTTACTTAATTAAGTTCCTTCCAAATTAGCTATTTTACTTTCAAGTTTAGTGGTTCCCCAACTCATACTGCTTGTGTGTGCGGTAGGAATTGAGGTCTGTAATTTTGTGTCTTGGAGCAAGATAATGATAAACATGAAAATTATATTTATTCCAAATTATGGTCCTTTTAGATAACTGTGTATTTCTTATTGATCCCTTAAGAATTCAACCTGATTTTAACGCACTGCCACTTCAGAAATTTAATGAAGGAAAGGGGAATATAATGCTTCCATTAAACACTATTAACTTAAATGGTCATATCGATGCTTACCATTGCCTTGCTTCGAGATACAGATTTAATTTTCAATCTTAAAGAAGCAAGTGTAGTTCAGTTCTTTATACCGTACCCCTTTCAATCCGGTATATTTTTACTCTAGTAGTAGAAATGGCATTCAACATGTAGAAGTGTAGAAATACGTTAAACATAATGCATATAATGTAAGATGTTTTGTTGTTGAAGGCGTTTAATACCGCAACACAATAAGGATGAGATAGCTGCAGCATTGTATTGCGTAGACAAAAAGTATTTTATTGCCTTTGTTTTAGCTAAACATACATTCATTCTTCAGTCGTACGCACTCGATAAAAAATCCAAGGTCACGCAAACAATCAGTGGCGGGTAGATCTTGCATGTTAGTTCATGTGGTTGGTAGTGCATTTAACGTCACCTACTTCTGCTCAAAAGCTAATATTGCAACGTCAAGAGATGAGATCCTACGTCTGAAATGTTTTCAAGTATATGGTTTTCATATAGGAGAATTCTTTAAAGTGTCACACATCTGTATAGCACAGAATTAACTTCATTTACATAGGAATGACATCTCCAACCTCCCACTCCCAAAAAACGCATCGCTAAATCGAATCTCAGACCATATTATCCCGAGGCATTCATATGACAGGTGCAGAAGTGGATACGGTGGAAGATTCAACCGTCGAAATCCGTAGAGCAGCCCCATTCGAAGATAGATATGTAATTTGGAATTCTAGGCTCAGAGGAGCTTCCAATTAACTATCCCTTCGATATTTAGGCTTACTATGGGTGATTCGTCCATCGCTGCGCTCTGATGGTAACGCCGATACCTGGGTTCCATCCCGATCGGGAGAAGTTTCCTAGGTGAGATTTTTTCAGCGTTTTTATTCATTTATATGAGACAAATGTCAAGAAACGTTGAGACCCAAATAGTCCCCGAACACCATTTGGCCATCATATTCATCCATATTAAATATTCCCCTTATTCTGTATGAATATATGAGTGAACGGTGTGTGTTGTCTTAAAAGTTCGTATTGTATCGGAGGTGGCCTCTGACTCAGCACATCACTCATTCAAGGACCCCCATGTCAGTGTGTGGTCAGAAAAAAGGTATGTGTGTGATCAAGAGTTTAAAATTTTCTCCCGACAAGTGGTGACCATATAATTCCAGGGTGGCGAGGGACATGTAAAAGTACCTACAAATGGAAGGGATTAAACCAAGGCAGGCCAGACATATGTTAATATGGACTCATCCAACGTCACACTACAGATGTCGGACAACTCAACAATCCGTTGCAACGATACTGAACCTTTGGACAGCAGAAGGACTTAGGGTAAACCTACCGATAATAAACACTGAATTAGTATTAACACTTCAACACTTAAATGCAATAAATAAGGTTTTCGCGGAAAGTGCACAATTGAACTAAGCGTGGTGGTGTAGACCACACCCTCTAGGATCCACCACGCTCAGTTGAACTGTGCACTTCCTGCGAGAACCTTATTTATTACATTTTAGTGTGGAAGTGTGAATTACTCGTACTAATACAGTGTTCATAACCGGTACGTTTATCTAATGAAAGTAAAAAAAAATCTTACTCAGATAAAATATTTATATTTATATATATTTTTTTAAATTAATTAAATAGACGTGAGTGCAAAAATTCACTTTCTTAGAACTTGTTTGTCCACAGACAAAGGAGAAAAGACTAAACTAATATTTCGTTAGAAATACCTACTACTGTTGGCCGTTCTGAAGAATGCTAGTGATGTGTGAGCGGCTAGCGGAGGAAGTAGGCTGATACCTTCATAATTTTACAACACAGTCCATGGTGACCCATATTAGTCGTGACATGCCTGGCGTATTCTAGCTGATGATGGAGCAAGTGAGAGTGAGGAGAGCGTCTCAGAAGAAGAACTATGGACAATCTTCAAAGTCAGAGTGTATGAAGATAATTTCAATACATACAATGCGTCTCAATCGACTTGTGGCCGCTAGAGGGAAACAATGACTGTGGGCAGTTAGACATCAACTTGCGCTGCCCACGCTATGCAACAGATGCCTGATGGAGTGAGTCAGTCGACCTGCATATTTGTAAGGTGAAATAAGCGTTTTACTGAGATACTCTATTCTCGTGTTATAACGTGTTAAAAAGTAAAATTAAGCATTAAGTTAAGTTCTATAGTGGACTTAGTTCATTTTGCCTCCATCTGTGTTCACAGTACAGCATAGGGTGTGTATGTACGGTAATTATGTGAAAACAGAGTTTTGCAGAGAAATCGTTAGACGATTCAGAACACAATTCCAGGCAAATCCTCTAAATAGAGACACCGTTCGACGACGTGTAATCAAAATTAGAAAACGGGTACTGTGCTCGATAAGAAATCAAGGGTAGTAAAACGTATGCTGATTGAGGATAAATTAGACGAAATAGGAGAAAGATTAGAACACTCGCCAACAAAATTTCTAAGGCGACTTAGGTAAGAAACCGTATTTCGAAGAGGACAGCATGGCGAGGAACGAAACTGTTACATATTAAAGATTAACTATAAAATGTATGCAAGAAACCCCACACGTTAGACGAAGTGAAAGATTATATAAGGACAGAAATAAACTTATTAATAGAACAGCAAATAATACGTATGAATCAGTGTTTCCTCTCACGGTGCCGAAAATGTGTGGATGCAGTAGAACATTTCCAACATATTCTGTCATGAGATACAACTTATTTTCTCTCTTTCACTCTTAATTATCAAGCACCAAGAAAGTGAAAGAAGTGCCGTACAGTTGGTATGCCTGGTCGGCGCGACTTGATGACTCACTGCCTGCAGTCTCTTTTCCTGCTAGCGGGGCCACAGGTTGAGCGAGATGCATTGTAGTTAGTAAACGTACTATGGGATCCCATACAAATATTTTACGACAAGAGCTCATCGAGACTTCACTGAATTTGTCAAAGACATGAAGCATGTATTGAAGTGTTAGCAGGTTTTATCAATCCTAGAATGTAGGCTTAAATAAATGTAGGTTATCATTTTAACAACTAAGCCTTGGAATTTTATTTAACCACAGTTTTTAACAACTCTTTTAATTACCGTCGCAATTCATGTATGGATGTGAAAGGGCCGACAAATATTGATTTTTGCTTGGAGCTTCAGCCTCTCTTAGTGGCGGAAAACTATGACACAGGCGTTTTTTTCAAAATAAAATATACTTAGGATATTTACGTCCTTAAAAATCCATCGAAATTGGCAAGATTTAATCAAGAAGGAAGTATAGTAACCATTAGTCCAACAAGGCATGGACTCAATATCAACCTGGAAATAAAACATGGCAATAAAGGAAGAAGCCATTCCGGAATCCAAGGCGCAACAGGCCTAGAATGCGTTTGGCCTGCCAGCTACTTCTGGCCTCAAATTCAGATGTGTTAAACACAGAAGTAGACGATCATCCAGCCAGTGTAGGGTGACATGTCATCAGCATGTCGGGTCCTCAGCCGTTATAGCTGGTTTTTTCAACCTGGAGCAACTACATATTGTAGCTACCAAAATTGCTCACGATGCTGGGTGGGCACTGGTTCCATACTGGCCGAAATTCAATAATAAAATGTCTTCCCTATGGATTCCCGAGCCAGCGCAAGTCCCGAAGCTCTGCGCCATGGCATTTTGCTTTAACTACTCGGCTACGGAGCGGGACGGAATTCTTCTATCCAGAATTTAAATTAAGTAGACTCCCTTCAAGCGACATATATAATTCAAACAAATGCAGAAGCTTTTATCATGTGAGTGAATTTTACATAAGTGAAAATTAGAATTTGTAGCACTAGTAGTAACATTCATTATTGTTTTATTGGTAGGCTTATATACGTTGTTAGGAGTATGATAATTTCATATTGATGTTAAAATGAACAAGTACTATCAGTTGTGCAAGGCACCAATCTAATGATAGTGGCATTACAACATTACATGATTGTGAATTCATATGTGTGTAAGTAATGAAACTACTGGTATTATTATAGAGTCTCTAACAAATCGCTTGTGCGTTTATATATTATACAAAAATCCTGCGGGTGCCCTTATATTTAGCCATTTATAATTCTTAATGTTCTTAATTAACGAGAGCTAGAAATGCGTAAAAAATCTAACGCTTCAATCCGGGATATTTTTAGTAAAGAGTAGTATTTATTTCTTAAATAAATTAGGCTGACATACAATTAAAATTCAACAATACATATTTTACTGTAATTCCAAAAAAAAAATGGAAATGGTCATGTTTACTTTACGATCATGTAGTGCTGAACGAATATTCCTTCTTTTTTCATTCAATCCCCCACCGATTTTATTAAGAATTGTGCATTCCATGATACTTATAAGCCCTGAAAGGTCACCTATAGGTTCGAACTCAGTACCACATATTAGAAAACGTACACAGTGACGGACGGTTAGCATTATGCCAGGGTCACCTTCTAAGACACCATAGGGCAGCAAAAGATCAGGGACACGTGCCCAGACTAAAGGAGAATCGAGACTAAATGAAAGCTGGTCAACAAAGGCTACAGCAAGAACCGAGCAAGTCACTATAGAAAGGAGCGCCAACAAAACAAGTCATCTCAAGCACACGTCCAGTCAGCTCGAGTGCAGGTGACCAAGATAGCAGCAGGAGCGTGGAAGAAGAGAACTTCACTTTGCCACCTGCTCGACACACGACCAGAAACAAGCACACTGAAAGAACTAACACTCCACTTGAAACAAGAAACAGATTTAACACACTAGAGACAGACACTGAAGACATGCCACCTCTTGTTGTGGTTCACACGAACAGAACCACAGCCTACAAATTAACACGAATTACAGGAGGAAACACGAACGACATTTCAATGAGATTCACTAACGACAAACTCATCATAAACACTAAGACAAAAGAAGCTTACGAACATGCCTTACGAATACTTCAAGACACATTTTCACACACATGTATACGGTCTCACACCAATATACAAGACAACACTTAAAGGGCTACCAAAGACAACCTCCAACGAAATAGTTCTAGAACTTAAAGACCGAAACTACGAAATTCAGGACGTTCGACAGATTATGATGACCAGTTTTCTGAACGGGGAGAAGAGACAGACTGCTTGCCCAGTCTGGATCCATTCCTTCAGGAAGACTGACGACTTAAAGACAAAACTCGAACAACTAACCGACTTATTCAACGTACGAGTCTGGCTTGAAACCTACAGAAGTCCGACTGGAGGCACTCAGTGCTACAACTGCAACACAAAGACAACTCCACCAATGAGTAACTCTCCAGTAATCCTAAATCCATCCAACTTTCCAGCACTCCCTACACCCTCTAAACCAGATGCGTCGAACCCGCGGCACTCGATCCCATCGAGACGACCCGCAAGTGGTGACCATATAAGTCCAGGGTGGCGTGGGTACCTACAAATGGAAGAGATTAAACCAAGGCAGGCCAGACATAGGTTAATATGGACTCATCCAACGTCACACTACAGATATCGGTCAACTCAACAATCCGTTGTAACGATACTGACATGGACAGTTATTACATAAATATGTACATATTTTGCATGTTAATATTACATACAAATCCTAGCCTTACTAAAAACTGTACAGGCGTACCGGAGCCTGACTACACACACGCTCAGGTCTACACGCTTGCACAGGTAGAAAGAATTTAATTTTGGTTCTTCTTCGGTCGCCTGCGTAGGTTGCTACGCCTGTGCAGTTTGACCTGCAGAGGCTGGCACACACGCTTCGGTTTACATGTACAGGTAAACCTTTACGGTATACCGTAACGTATGTGCCCGGCCTTAGAGGCTGTATCAATCCCAGAATCATGATGTTCCATAAGTTTTAGGTCAATTAAAATTTTCTGACACCAAACGATAATCGAATCTGAGACCTTCCGGTTTGTAACGAGTTGTCTTAACGTACTACGCTACAGCATGTCCTGATCATGTTATTAATTAAATAATAAATAAATATCCTCAACTCGTGTCCAACTCAGGGTCGGGTCGAGGAATGAGATAAGACGAAGCCCTTACCTATATTTATAAAGGTCTGTGAATTACGATGGTGCCGGCCGACATCTCCTGCCGCACCGTAACAGGGGCGTTGAATGAAATGAAACGAAATGGATGACATGAGTTTGGAGAAATGTTGGAATGAAATTTGTTGCAGGGGAAAACGGGAGATGTTCCGCGAAAAACCTGCCCAAGCTCTGTTTCATCCACCACGAAACCCACAAGGAGTGACTGAGATTCGATCTTGTGACTCCAAGGGCGAGAAGCGAGCACTTATTAAAAATCCTGGGGTAAGATTTTTATATACACTAATTTGCTTATATTTAAAAACAACATAATATTACTAATGCAAATATCGTTTGATGGTCAATTCTTTATATATTATAATTAACTAGCTAATACCCGGCGTGCTCTGCTACCCATAATTAAATTGAATGTGTTCTGTGTTTAGTTGAAGAAGTAAAAAAAAAATATATATATATTAATTTATATCGCAATTATTTTTTTATACCCCGACTGTCGATTACCCGTCCTTGCCCGAGAATCTATTTATAGCGATCTTCTTGATATAAATGAGCTGAGAGACAAAAGGTTTTTATGAGTTATCCGTAAATGAATACTCGGCGTGCGCTGTTACGCTTGCCCGGGAAACTACTCATCTCGATCTTCTTGGTATCAATGAGATGAAAACAAAAATTGTTACTGTGTGTTATCCGTAAAAGATAGTCATATGCTGTTGTGGACATTTTTTTGTAAAGTTTTTTGAGATATTCAATTCTGTGTACATACATTTGGTGTATTTATTATGGTTTAGGCCAGGGACGACCAAACTACGGCACTCCGTTACTTTTTATCCGGCCCCTGTAGGACGATAGAATCCTAATTAATTAAAATATGTAAGGGTAGACCTATAATATTAAATTGTCAGCAATGGAAAAAGAACTTGTGAGAAATGTTATAACGACATAACCAGAACAGAAGCAAATCAACTCATGTTGATAACAAAAATAAAAAAAATCTAATAATTTATTTATCTCCATCGTCCATTTCTTTTTCTCCTCATTTTGCTTAAAACTTAATCAATCTACTTTTTTTAACGTCCTCTTCTTCTTCTTTTATCTTTTCTATAAATCCTAATAATAATAATAATAATAATAATAATAATAATAATAATAATAATAATAATAATAATAATAATAACAATAATAATAACAATAACAATAATAATAGTAATAATAATCATAATAATAATAATAATATCCACAACAACTATAATAAGGCCTATGGCCCGAGCCACCTTGATGTTTCTTCCAATTGGCCCGCAATAGAAATAAGTTTGGGCGGCTCTGGCTTAGGCAGTGTAAGCCATTTAAGTATCTAAAAGCTTTTTTTTAGTGCTCCGATGCATTTTTTAGTTTCGGTAAAATAGTACTAATAGTAATATGTTATATACGTTAATTTTCCCAGAAAAATACTCTAAATGGTGAAAAGAAAAAAAAACTCATTCAAATCGGTCAATTAAGTTAGATTTGAGTCTGTAAAGGACATACAAACAAACAGACTAACAATCATTTTTATATAAAGATTGGATTAAAATTATTACTAATTCACTTTTCTGTTAGTAAGTCTCAATTTCTATTTCCTAAGTGATTACAAGAGCATTAATTGTCTCTAAGACCAGCATCCGCCAATATATGTACTGTGTTTCTATGGACGAGATTAAGCCAATCTGTCAGCTTTATTCAGAAGTAAATGAAATACAGAATGTTACAAGATCTCACTGACAAACTTTTAGCAAAGATGGGGCATACAGAGAGGATTATTTTTTTAAGAAAAATACATATACTCCCAAACACATCGTATATGATTTAGGCGCTTGGGGGAATATAAAAATATTTTTTTTATGAACCAAAATTTGACATTAATCAGAATTCTGTCATACTCGACAGAGTTGTAAGGTCGTTATTCCGAATATATCATGCATACAACGTATCAGAGGGCAGATTGAACACATACTGTAAAGTATCGGAACATGCTATTGTATATATAGACCTACTGTATATTTTTCTTATCCAATGTCCATATTTTACGCGAGAGCTCTTGACCAATGTAATGTGCAGAACTCATGAACGAGAAATTACTTGGAGTATAGAGTGGGGCCTATATTTTCCCTTAAAAATGTTCTTTTAGCATGATCTATCCTTCTTAAAATTTTGTCAGTGAGATCTTCTAACTCTTCCTGCGTAACAGGTATCAATAGGCAAAAGAACAAACTTTTATTATAAATGTAGGAAATATACTAGGCTTATTTATTAATAATAAAGTTAGAGTTAAGGTTATATAATACTGAACTTATTAATTCAATCCTTTTCTTTTTCATAAAATTTCTGCCTTCTTCTAAATGAAGTATAAAACATTAATTCACTCATTTCATTAAGCGAGTCTTCACAGATAAACAAATCTTTCTGTGCAAAATCGCAAATGTTTTATTATATTTTGAGAAACCTTATAGTTATTTATATGCCTGAATGACAAATTAAATTGCACATTTTTGGAGCAGAAAAGAGTTAACATTAGTTGTTCAAAATATGTGTATAGTAGATAAAAATTTGATAGGTCTATAGACTACAATAATTTTCAGAAAGTGACCTACAGCACTATTCTTTTTAAAACTTTTCATAATTCACCCACATCATACCATAATCCTAGATGAAAGACCATAAAAATAATTTCTTCCGGATTTATTTTTTGTTAGTATATTTATTTAGAAGTATTCTTTATTAGCAACGATCATTAGCGTCGCGGTTCAAATGTAGGCGTGAAAATTCCAACATTTTTACTCACAAGCCGCACATTCCATATTTGAGACCATTTTATTTGCTGAAAGTCACGACACCGGATTCGTGGCTTAACTTCCCTTCGGAAGAAAATCATACTCAGAATACAAAATGCACAGAATGCGGCCGGATTTGAACCCGCGAAATTGGGAATCAAAGACGACTTGGAACCTACTAATCTACCAGTTCCTAAGCCAAGTGTTCAATATTGAAGTCCTTACTGTTATTTATATCATATTTTGATATTATGAAATAGCTATAGGTTATTGCAAACTGTCGTCCAGTATTAGGTTAACATTCATTTTCCATGGCGCGGCAGGCCAAACAGGCCCTTGACTTAGCAGCCAGCTGCTGGCTCCACATTCACAGCCAGTGTAGTCAGAATTTCGGGTCCCCAGCCGTTATATCTCTTTTAAAACTTCGAGTCCCCATTTTTGGTAAAATGATTCCAATACTGACCTTAAATGATCCTTGGGGTAATGGGATGTTAGGGATCCCAGCTTTCTAGACATGAGATATCAGCTGGATTGTCAGTCCTATGTGACGGCCGCATTTATCCCAGATCAGCGTATGATACATAATTCCGTCAGAGGCTGAGGCCATGATAACGCCAGAAAGTTTCGAACAGTTCAAAAATCCTTTTATAAGATTCATGATGTGTTCCGTTGAGATATTATTCAAAATTAAAATATAAAATTATGGAATATTCACCTGAAAGGTCCGTCTCTCAACTTAATTAATTATTTAACTGTAGCGCTTTCGGGACTTGTCCCATCATCGGCAGTATTCAAAACTGGTGTTTCACTGAAGATCTGGTAGAGGGGGTTACGATGATGGGACAAGTCCGGAAAGCGCTACAGTTAAATAATTAATTAAGTTGAGGAGGCGGACCTTTCAGGTGAATATTCCATAATTTTATATTTTAATTTTAAAAATCCTGACCACCGGGCTTCTAAATTCCTTTTGTTTTGTAGCACATTGCCTTAACGAAGTGCGCTATGGCGTGCAGTTACCCAAATGATTCACGATACTGGATGGGCAGCGGTCCCATACATCCGGTGTTCTGTGAGAAATGTTTTCCTCTATGAGAACTCGAACAAGCGCATGTTCCATAGCTCTGCACTAAGGCATATCGCCTTAAACGCTCGGCTATGGCGGGGGACAATAATCATTTTTGTTATCTTAATTTGATATTTTGTAAATAACTTACTTTAGTTCAGTTCTCCTATACCTTAGAAGGTGTCGAGATTTTACGAGAGCCTTCCATTCATTTGTGTTTATGGACATTTTCTTGCCCGTTTCAGTCATTTTCAACTTCTTTTGAAGTTTATGTTTAGTATTGTCCCTTGTTTTTGGTTATCTTCCTCCTGGTCTACTTTTATATAGTTCACATATTCGGGCTTCCCTACTCGTTTATTTATTCTATTGCCATACACACTATTTATATAGCCTATTCGAACGATCTGAGTTGATAATAACAAGTGGTAAAATACGATTACAACAATTGGTTATATAGAAACATACAACAGCAACAACAATAATAACTAAGTCACCGGCACTATCGAACCCGTAGGTTCGCGGCAGCGCGGACATAAACTCTCCATACATCCCTATCCTGGGCTAATGTTTTCTATTCAACCCCTGTATAATCTACTTCCCTTAAATCGTATTTAATGTTATTCTCCCACCACATTCTTGGTTTACCAACTAGGAGTTTTCCCTCTAGTTTTCATACAAGAACATTCCATGCAAGTTTGTCATTCCTCATTCTTGCCACATGTCTTGCCTTTCGCAGTCTACGAGACTTAACTGTTCTTATTATATATGGTTTCCTTTAAAGACCATGTAGTTCACTGTTATTCAGTCTTTTCCATTCACCTGTCTGTTCATCTCTCTTTGGTCCAAAAATTTTCCTAAAGAACTTTATTATCAAATATTATACTCGTAATATCCTTTCCTCCCTTGAAGTAAGAGTCCATGTTTCACATTCATATAATATAACTGGTAGAATATAATTTTCATATATTTTCAGTTTAACGTTTTCTGAAAGGAGTTGGGACGACAGGAGTCCCTGAAATGAATAATGGCATGTATTTCCAGAATCGAGCCTATGTTTAATTTCTTTGTGCATGTCATTCCTATTTGTGATTATTGTTCCTAAATATTTGAATTCAACCATTATTTAAAAATTTCCCTGATTCATAATTAGTTTTCCATTTCCATTATAATATTATATTGTAATGTATTTCTATGTGTGACCACATATCATATCTAGTTTTAGTATGGTTTACTTCCTGTCCCAATTCCTTAGTGTTACTCAACAGTGTGTTGATGTTGACCCTTAGTAACAAGAATAATAATAGGCCAATAATAATAATAATAATAATAATAATAATAATAATAATAATAATAATAATAATAATAATAATAATAATAATAATAATAATAATAATAATAATAATAATAATAATAATAATAATAGTAATGATAATAATAATAATGATAATAATAATAATAATAATAATAATAATAATTATTATTATTATATTATTTATATACAGCTTTTCAATTTTTATGCATCTTTCTGTGCCTAAAGCTTTATCTTCCTTCTCCACTCTTCTCTATCCATCCCCTCCATGCCCTACAGTCCTCTTGTTTTCATTCCAGTTCATTTTTCTTGCATCCACGAGTATCGAGCTCTTCCTTTCCTTCTTTTTCCAAATGGACACCATTCCAATGTATTTCTGGGCAACCTTTCTTGTTGCATTTGTCGTACATGCCAGTACCAATTTAATTTCTTGTATCTTATATAATCTACTATTTAATAACTAATATTCATTTTTTTCTCGTATGACAGTATTTCTTATTTTTTTTTATAATTTTGAAAATCTTGCTGCTCTCCTCAAAAAATCCATTTCCATCGACGTAAGTTTTTGTTGAATTTCCGAACTTCAGCTCCATATGTGACAGAATTTCTCACTATTGTATTATATATGTGTAACTTATTTTTCTGGTTATATGTCTGTTCCATAAAACTCCATTCATCATTGCTGTTATTGATTTACTTTTATTTATTCTGTTCTTAATATCACTTTCTTGTTTGTCCTCTTTATCTACTTTTACTACCAGATATTCAAATTCTTCACATCCTCTAATATACCCCCTTTGATCTTCTAATATTAAGTTTTCTGTTCCACATCCCATATAATATGTTTTTTCTAAATTTATTTTCAAAACCCAGTTATCGTATTCGTCCAATAATTTTCTGTACATAAATTCCATGGCTTCATATTCTTCAGCAATTATTATCAGCAAATAACAGTCTATATATTTTATCTGTTGATCCATGTCCAATTGGCACTCCCATTCATGAACATTTTTAACTCCAGTTTGACAGTGCTTTACAATGTATGAGCACGCCGTAGCGTAGTGGTTAAGGCACTGCGCTAAAAGCCAGAAGGTCGAGGGTTCGAGTCCCGGTGGGGTCAGGATTTTTAAACTGACCCAAACCTTCTGGCGGCACTATGGCCCTGGGGTCGACTCAGCCTCTAACTGAAATGAGTACCAGACGCTTGTTCTGGGGTAAAGGCGGCCGTCACGCAGGGCTGACAACCCGGCTGACATCAAGTGCCGATTGTCAAGAAAAAGTGGGAGCCTTAACCTCCTACTACCCCAATGGCTTCCTGAGGCCTGTAGTGGGATCACTTTACCTTTACCTTTTACAATGTATCTTAAATAATGTGGATGATATGCCACAACCTTGAAGAAGGCCTTTTGTTACCTTTTGTAATAACAAATAATATTATTAATATTAATAATAATAACAACAGTATTAACATTAATAATAATAGTAATACTACTACTACTATTAATAATAATAATTTATTTATTCATATACATAATTTTAATGTTTACACATCTTTCTATGCCTAAAGTTTTATTTTTCTTCTAGTCTCTATCCATCCACTCCTTAATATAATATTAGTAGTAGTAGTAGTAGTAGTAGTAGTAATAATAATAATAATAATAATAATAATAATAATAATAATAATAATAATAATAATAATAATAATAATAATAATAATAATAAATAATAATAATAATAATAATAATAAATTGTTAGCTTTAAAAATGTATCGCCCAATACATTCATTGAACATTTTCAAAATTAATCTTCAGCAAAAAAAAAAAAAAGAGGATATTACAAAACATTGCGATACATGGACTCTTACTTTAAGGGAAGAAAGGAGATTATGAGTATTTGAAAATATAGTTGTTAGGAAAATTTTTGCAGCAAAGAGAGATGAACAGATAGGTAAATGGAGAAAACTACATAACAGTGAATTACATGGTCTTTATAGGAAGCCAGATATAATAAGAACAGTTAAGTCTTGTAGATTACGAAGGACAGGAAATGTGGCACGAATGGGGAATGGAAGACGTGCATGGAAGCTTCTTGTAGGAAAGCCAGAGGGAAAAGGTCTAGTTGGTAGACCAAGAATGAGGTGGGAGAATAACATTAACTATGATTTGAGGGAAGTAGATTATACAGGATATGATTGGAAAGCATTAGCTCAAGATAGGGATGTATGGAATGCTTATGTCCGGTTGCCATTAACCTATGGTTTCGATAGTGCCAATGAGTAAATAAGTTGTTACATAATATCATGTTAATTAAACATTTAAAAAAATAAATATAATTGGGGATCATCTGGGATATCTGTACCTGAGATAGTGAAATGATATTTATGTGCGTGTCATAATGAATGATTAACATTGAGGAAAAGTTATTTACGTAGCTCCGTGTCCCTATATTAATTCTGTTATCTGGATTGTAGCATATTTTGTTGCGTCTTAAAATAATATAGAATTAATGTTTATAATACAGTTTGAAGGAATTTAGGGGAGCCTATTTTTTAAATCGTTTGGTTGTTATATTTTTAATTGGAATGTGAATTGGTATTATTTTTGTTGACATATTCATATCAGTAAAGGTAAGTAAATTTGTAATCGTTTTCGTTTAGATTCGCATGTATACTTAGGTAACTTGTATTAAAGACAGAACACGCAATCCAAATCCAGACTTTTCCAGCTGTGTTACTGAAATTCTCGTTGTTCACAGCCTCAGCCACTAAAGATTTTATTTTCTACCTTTATTGACCAATGAAGACGAAAATAGCACTAGATAGTTCAGCAGAATTCCGCAAGAGGGGAGACATGTTTGCTAGCAGTGCTCTGCCATCTGTTGGTAGAGAATGAAAGTATTTACTCACCGCCTTCATCGGTCATAACGAGGACTGTTGTACTGGGTCCTGGACCTTCCGGGTTGAATACTTGCAGGGATACTCGATACTGTGTGTATGTCTCAAGATTTTGAATCGTGTGACTCTGGAAAACAAAAAATAATATAATAACTATCGTATACAGACATGAAAAATATTATTTTTTTCACAACAAATGAAATATAATTAGCGCATATATGGATATATTCCATTAAAGTTTCTCTAATTGCTGCCCAGTAATAATAATAATAATAATAATAATAATAATAATAATAATAATAATAATAATAATAATAATAATAATAATAATAATAATAATAATAATAGTAATAATAATAATAGTAATAATAGCAATAATAATAATAGTAATAATAATAATAATAATAATAGTAATAATAATAATAGTAATAATAGCAATAATAATAATAATAATAATAATAATAATAATAATAATAATAAACGTTTATTTAAGGAAAATACTGAAATACAATAGTTTTCCATCAACCAAAGTTAACGTTATTCCTCTACAAATTTCAATCTTGAATATCTAATTAACTAACTCACTGGCACTATTGTACCCATAGGTTCATGACCGCGTGGACATAAACTCTCCATACATCCCTATTATGAGCTAATATTTTCCAATCATCCCCTGTATAATCGACTTCCCTCAAATCAGGATAATGTTACTCTCCCACCTCATTCTTGGTCTACCAACTGGGCGTTTTCCTTCTGGTTTTTCTGCAAGAAGCTTCCATGCACTTGTTTCATTCCATCTTCGTGCCACATGTCCAACCCATCGCAATCAACGAGACGTAACTGTTATTATATCTGGCTTCCTATGTATCGATGTAGCTCACTTTATGTAGTTTTCTACATTCATCTGAATGTTCATCTCTTTTTGGCCCAAACATTTTTCTAATAACTTTATTCTCAAATACTCTTAATCTTCTTTCCTCCCTTAAAGTAATACACCATGTTTCGCATCAATATAGGGAGAATATCTTATTTTTCATAATCCATCTCTATCCACTTGTGTCCATTGATCTCGCGGTTTTACCTAAAGCATCCCTATTTTCGTTTTTCAATTACCTCCATAATAATCTTAAACGACGCACGTTCATACTCACATAAATTATTTCGTTTTTCTTTTTTATGCCTTTGGTGCTCTGCACCAAAAATCCAATCCTGTAACCAGTACGAGTAAGATTTTTACATATGACCTATTTGAAGTCCAGGATTTAGCTCCATATAATACAATAGTGGTTTTTCCTCACATTTAAGACAAATGTCAGGAAGCTTAGGGCCCAACGGTCCCCGAAAATCATCCGGCCATCATCATCATCATCATCCTTATCATAACCATCATCATCTTCATCATCATCCTTCACAGGTGTGGAAAGCAACGTGTAGCTACCACACCTATAATTCCCTAGTAAAGCTACAATGCATAGCATGAAAATGTTATGATTGCAGTGAAAGACCTACCCTAGGGCAGAATTACTATGGATGGATGTATGGAACACAATACTTTGAACCAAATATCTATATATTTTATTGTCGAATTTAAAGTATTCTTATTCCATAGGATGGAGTTCAACGTGCCAGTTATTTATTTTACCTTCCCCAACTCTTTTCAGGAATTCGGCTAAACTTGCTCTTTCGGCTTCTAAATGGATCCAAGATTTTTTTTTTTTTTTTACTTCTTAACATTTTTTCTTGTCTAACTTGTAACTTTTTATCATATTTTAATTTCAATGTTAAATGTTCAGTTTTTTTTAAATTTTTTTATTCAATCCACATTTCTCATAATTAGGGCGAGGGATTATATGAAAAAAACTATACCAAAATATGAAATCATAAAAACAAAATATGAAAAAAATGAAAATTATGACACAAAAATATTATGAACCTACTATTTTCTAAACTTTTTACATATAGAGGACGTTCGGGTTATGTGGACTCTTCGATTTGAGTGGACCCTGCTAATATATTCATTAATTGGTGCTGCCCTCGAACAGAAAATATTCTAACTTCTCCATCTCATTAACTTTGACGTGTTCGAGACCAGTTTCTTTTATTCTTTGAACGAAGAAGGGTTTATTTGTGATATTTATGGAAATACAATTATAAAAGTTTTCCAAGCTAAGAATTAATTCTTAATTTCTGCTATTGAATTTTATAAATATTGAAAAATCTCCTAAATATATCATATTATATAGATACTGTTTTAAAATACTGACCGGTTTGGTTTGATATTATGTGACATGGTGGTTGTATAAAATAATTAAACACAACAAAGGAATTCAGTTAATGTGGACCCTCCACGAGGAGGTTCACGAATACGTATATTTTATCAATGAAGATGCTATCAAAATTCAAAATAGGGATCCACATTACCCGAAGTTCCAGTATTTATATACATAAGCCCTTTATAACTTATAAGTGTATATACCATTACATAAACGAGGCAAGCAGACCTTTTATATTGCTAAAAAATCAAGATGTTCACTGTATTTAATTTTAATTATCTTTTTCATTAATTCTGACCCAATATAACAAATCATGTTCATGATTTGAAACAATTTGAATGGATCACGCCAAAAAGTAGTTGTATAAGGAAACATGCTACAAACAGAAAAATCGTGAGTTCGAGTCTCGATATGGTCAAGATTTTTAGAGGGACCCAACCTTCTGGTGGCATTGTGGCCCTGGGGTCGACCCAACTCCTAATGGAAATGAGTACTATATGCATGTTCTGGGCTTAAATGGGCAGATCCGACAAACCCAGCGGACATCTTGTGCCTATTGACTATAAACATGGGCGCTTCAACATGCCACTACCCCAAGGACATCTCAAAACTTTAGTGGAATCATTTTTCCTCAACAAATAAAAACTGAGAGGTTATATACAATACAATTAATTTATTAATTTATTGAATGACATTTAATTATGAAATCCAAACATATACGTACAAGAAACCAAATATTGCAACTAAAACAAATAGGCTTCCATGAATTATAGAATTAACCCTTAAATTCGTAATGTATCCATTTGGATACATCAGTTGCTTTAATTAATTTAATATTTTAAATAAATCAGAAGAAAACGAACATAAAATAAACCACTTAAATGTGTGCCAAATTATACAATATACCTAATACTAACAATTATACAAGATTCCGTTTTCACTGCGGTCCGCCACATTCAAATATCCAACAGAATAAATTCATATTTTGCGAATTTAAGGGTTAACAAAATTTAGAGAAGGCACAGTTTAGATTTTTTGCTATTTTTACATTGCACAAAGATATTAAATTCCAGTTTATGCAAATGTAGCAATAACATTGAATTGGACGATTCAGAACACAAGAAGACCATTCCAATATGCCATATTAGGAGAAACTACATGTTAAAAGTAATTAGTCCATAATTGATTCTAGGGATTGTTTCAGAACTCTCTTTGCAGTTACAGTTACATTTAATATTGAACTACAAACATGGTGAAATGTTATTAGAATATTTTTTTTTTCTGAAATGGGTCCAGTAGAGTGTTTGGTCTTGGTCAACTTGTTGTTTGAACAATCCAATTGTCAATTCTGTTCGTAAATCACAGTTAGGAGTTTTTTTCTATATTTTCTGATAGTAAATAATGATGACTGTCTGTCAGAATTGCTTTGCACGATGAAAAATTATGCTCAAGAACACACGATGTTATGGCAGAATTCTTGTATCATGCTACATTTTATAGTTTGATGTAAGCGAGAAAAATGTTGGCCTTATCTACATGAACTTTACTAATTTCACAAAACACTTTTCAAGTTTAGCAGCAGCAGTCTTTCCTGCATTTAAATGCTGTAATCCGTTGACAAAGTAAGAACTGCCTTCAGGTAGTAAGAACTGCCTTCAGGTAGCAAGAACGAACTGACAGCTATTTGAATACAGAATATTTCAACATTGTTCTTCTACTTATTCATCTAGGCTCATGTTCTTATTCTGGGGCACAGAAACCTCCATCTAACTTGGTCATTCTGTGACTCCTCATTCAATAGTTATTAGCTTTTATGAAATATATTTATCTTGTTCAGAACGGACACTGTCTACCATATTACATTGTCAAAAATTACAAAATTCAGTCATTTCAAAAACATTTTAATGAATTCCTAGAACTTTTAATGAAAAAAAAATACCGGAATTTGAAAGTTGAAAAATATGAAAGAATATGAAATGTTCACTAAAATATGAACTTTTTGCCAAAACATTATGAAATATGAAAAAAAGAGTTTTGGTCTTAATTGATTCTACACATTGCTCATTTGCTGGAACAACGTCATAACTAAAAAATCACGATATTTTAGTTAATATCGCAGGGAGACTTGGAATTATGTAAACTTTTAACTGGTAGAATGTCATTTCTGAGCTTTCAAGGCATACCCGTAGGATGGTAGTAATGTCGTTTTACCGAAACTACGTTTCCTCTAGTGTGTTAGTTACAACCGTATTATCTCAGTTGTGAGTAAGCCGTTATGTACTGAGCTGCGTTACGTTCTCTAGAACAGTGACATATTTCGTGTTGTGACCATATTACTTCAAAGGTAAGATCACTTTGTATCTCGTTTATTAAAATGCATAATGCATTATTTTAATGTATGACGTTGTGCAAGTAACAATTGGAAATAGTTATGTTTGACTTATTTAGTGATATGACGTTCCTGCAGAAAAATATTGTGTTTATTGAAGTACTATTTGGTTTTAACGTTATTTAAAAAAATCCGTTTCTTAAACATAAGTTTTAGAAGTATGTGCTGTTATTTCAGTCTTGCACTAAATAGTCTTCAAAACTCATGTTTTACTCTGAATTATTTACGATTATGTCAGTATTGTTTTAATAACTTACCGTAATACTTAATTTTATGACCATCGAACGGACTTGCGACAGTTAATATGAATGAGAGTAGTTATGGTTTACTTCATGGTATATTTTTATTTTCAATGATAGAATCATGCAATCAAATAGCCGAGGAGCAAATATGGTGGTAATCACTATAAAAAAGCAAGAACGAAATACGGAAGAATGGCAGATAAAACATACTTCCTCAGTTTCTTCTGCAGAACTGATGGCGAAGCTAATGCAAACTCAGGTAATTGCGATACCAACAATGACACCAACGCCGATATCTAAACTCCTTCGACTGCAAGTACGTCTCTTGGATCCACACAGATTTTCCAACACTTCTCCGTTGATCTTAACGAGTCCACTTAAAAAAGAAATGAGAATGCCCGGATAAGGAACCTTAGGAAAAACAGCACTTACGGTTACCTGATATATTTTGTCCTATAGAACAACAGTGCGCATGCGCCAGAGTTTATAGAGCCTACGATAAACCCACCATCGCACCCTATATCGATTATCGCTCTGAAATTTAAATGACCAATCTTTGCAATAAATCCGCAAATCTATGTTAAACAAATATATTAATAATATTAACATTACCAAAGTTTATCAAAACTGGGTGTACACTTACTTACCACTCCCTAACGCCGATCCAATCAGCGATAACCCAAACCAGCGATTGAAAAATCAAAGATTAAGTAATATACTCTGTGGAGAAAATAGCAATCAGCATCACAATATTGTCTAACAGTGTCATAAATAATATTGTGATTTGCGTAATTAAATAAATACTTTAAAAATCTCAAATAATGTTATAAAAATAGTTTGTTCAGCCGGAACCTTAATAAGAAGTTTAGAAACGGCGGAAAGGCATACAAAATGCACACTATAGTAAATAAGTCCGAAAAGAGAGAAACATGAGACTTCCATGTACCAGAAAAGTGCAAGGTGAAATGTTGCATGAAGTTCACTGAAGAGGAACGGATGTATATTGAGAATTGTGTGATTTAGAAACACAACGGCAATTTATTGCAAATAATATGGAACACATTCAACCTAAATATCAGTATGTGCGTGTTGGTGGCACCAGGAAGAAAAGAGACAATAATGATGCCTTCTATTTTCGTCTTAACGATCAGAAAGTCAGAGTATGCAAATTGTTTTTTAAGAACACATTATATATAATTGATCGCCCAATTCGAACTGTGCAAGAGAAATGAAACAAGATGGCAACTGTTCTACTGGAGGAGTATCGCCGTGGGAAACGTGAAAACAATATAAAGCTGACGATGATTTGAAGGAAGGTGTAAAGAACTTTGTCGAGAAAATTAAAAAAAAATCGAAAGCCATTATATGCCTGCCAATACCAGAAAACATTTTATTGACGGGAGCAATTCCATTGCGAATATTTACAGAGATTACATAACCGACTGCAAAGAAAAAATATTCCGTTTGTAAATTACGTTATATTTTATCGGATTTTTACAGAGGATTTTAATATTTCAATCTTGAAACCAAAAAAATACTTATGTGAAATATGCTGTGCCTATGGTAATGCTAAGGTAATGCTACGGGTTCGATAGTGCTGGTGAGTAAGTTAGTTAGTTAGGTAGGAATTAAATTGCATATACACATGTTTCCATTTATATATTGTTTTTACTAAATTATAATTGAAGAAATTAACAGTGCAAATAGAAATTTGTTGCACGGTCTGAGAGAGATGTGGAGTTGAAGGTGTTTTGTAATGAGATGTTGGATTAAGCGGCGTCTCATACACTCATCTCTGAATACAACTCCAGAAACTCTGGGAAACCTATTGTTACAATTGAGATATAATCTAGATACAATGCCAAAGTACGGTGTTCATACAAAAACAGTTTTACTCTCACTTTGATGACAACTAGGAAAGCTAAATTTTTATACACGATTATCTGCACTTCAGTGATAGCATGAAGTATTATGTTAAATGACTACTCAATAATAACGAAGTTTAAAATTAGGAAGTAATTAATTCTTATATTTTGAATGTGCTTTTATAACCCTGCGAAATTTATTTCCAATGCGCACTTTTCATGTTTCGTGAAATTGGTTAAGGAAAAACAGAAGGTATTTAAAAAATAGAACTATAGTCCTGGAGAAGAATAGCAAATATTAAAGAGGAATACAGAAAAAGTAGGTACTTTATAAAGTATATGAACATCAATAAAATTTACTTGGACAATAGACAGGTGATGATGATGATGAGGAAAATACTCTAGTTTCAATTCTATTACAATGATCACAAATAAACACCTTGATGACAATGATGATGATGATGATAATAATAATAATAATAATAATAATAATACAGTAATGATAATAATAATTATAATAATGACAATGATAATAATAATAATAATAGTGACAATGATGATAATAAGAGTAATAATAAAATAATAATAATAAAATAATAAAATAATAATAATAAAATAATAATAATAATAAAATAATAATAATAATAATAATAATAATAATAATAATAATAATAATAATAATAATAATAATAATAAAGAAAGAAAGAAAAATCAACGACAGCGATGCTAAGTGGGATATTATAGATGAAGAGCAGGCTATTTTTAAGGAAACTAAAATAAATATACAACAGTCCGTAGTCCGAAGTCTGGTTACATATGGAGTGGAAACCTGGAAATTGAACCAAAATTTGATATCAAAATTATTAAAAATATCTTAAGTAATGTCACGAGCGATTTCCAAATTATCGACAAATTCACGACTCACGAAGTGAGGAGTGAATTTATCTAGATAATTTGGATATCAAGAGTGGCATTTGTTAGGACTATTTAACGAATAAAATTAAGCTGTTTACTCACAAATCATTGTTTAACTATAATTATTTTTAAATATTTATATATTTAATGTAAACGGCGATGTATGAAAACAAATCAGAAATGTGAGGTTATGTTCAATCACTGCTGCTTGATCATACGATCGTATTATTTATTGCCAAAGAAGTTAGAAATATTGTAAGAGTGCACCCAAGTGGAGAAATAATAAAACACATCAAACTATATATCATGATCAACATTACGGGTTATTCATTTATTTTTTTAGTAAACAACTCAGTAAAATCAAGGAATCTTTTCATTATTTGCTATATTCAATGTATTTGTTGGAGAAAAATAATGCTTTGACCTGTTCAGAACATTAAAAACGAGGAGCTTTGTTTATCACAAAAGCAGGAGCTGATAAAGAGAAATCGATAAAGAGCGAGGTGAAACACGACTGTCATTGGTTGTAAAACAAAATTCATTGAAACGTGATTGGTCATTGACTAGCATTTGTGCCATGAGTTAAATAGTCAATAGAAATCGATTTCTTACGACATTCAGCCAGACAATCTAATCAGGGCAGAATAAGGTTTGGAGGGATCAATTAAGGCAATTATGGATTTGGTAAAATGCAGACAATTGCATTGGAATGGACTTTTAAAACGAATGCACGATGAAAGGTTCAAATCATTTTTTCGATTCCATTCCAGCGAGAAGGATATGTAGGGTTATAACATAAAATACTTGGCTGCAGGGCATGAAGAAAGCAATGGATGTAAAAGGATTAACAATACCGGGACTAGGGAGATAGAGATGTCTGAGGGAAAATGATAAGAGTGTAGAATATTGGTCAAAGGGAGATGTTATAATACATCGTAAACATATTCATGATAAGAATAATAATGATAATAATATATAGCAGGATTTTAATATCATAGTAAATATGAAAGTTAAAGTTAATAATTTTATACTTTAAAATTCTTTTAATATTTAAATATAACTTAAATAAAGAAAAACATCTAAATAATTAATTGTTGTTCATTGTTGAATAAAAATGTCTCAGTAAAAATTAAAGAAATTGTATTATATAACAATCTTTCTAAATAATGCTTTTAAAATTGTGTCTTAAGTCATTGTTGTCTGAAATATTAAGCTTTCTGTTATAACTGTAATAGGAACACCTGCTTAACTTAATATTTTTAAATAAAAGTATACTAAATTCTGATTGGGTGTTAAAACAATTAACTTTTTGATATAACAAATCAAATTTAAACCTGATATTTAATGGACCATTAACCAATAGAATTTAAATATAAAATCATGTGATGTAATAATGTTCTTTAAAATTATAACAGAATTACTCTAGTCAGTCAGCATATAACTTTCATCAAGGATAGAAGCAATAACAGCTCTCCTGATAAAATGTGATATTTAATACAAGAATAGTTGATTCAAGAACAGAAAATAATTTGATTTTAATTGCCGGTGAAGAATAATACCACCTATATTTACTTGATCTGCTGGGAAATTAAATAGTAAATAAATTTATAACTATTTCTACAAGAATCAGTTATTAGTGATTTTTAAAGCGTTTTCATATCCTGTGTACCAATTTCGACCTTGAGAAGAGAATCCAGCTGTACCGAAAATCAAACCCTACCTGAACCAGTAATTCTTTATGAGACACTAATCCTTCAAAATGTTAATACAACATTGGGCATGAAGAGAGTTAGCTGTTTCAAAACATCGCCACAATATGGGAAAAGAATTACTTCTTCAAAATTGTCGCCACAACGAGGGGCATAATGAAGATCTGACTAAAATACTTCTTCAAATAATAATAATAATAATAATAATAATAATAATAATAATAATAATAATAATAATAATAATAATAATAATAATAATAATAATAATAATAATAATAATAATAATAATAATAATAATAATAATAATAATAATAATAATAATAATAATAATAATAATAATAATAAATAATAAATAATAATAATAATAATTCATCCATATTAATTCTGCCCGAGGGCAGGTCTTTCACTGCAATCATAGCATTTTCATGCTATGCTTGCAGCTTTACTAGGGAATTGTAGGTGTGGTAGCTTCCCGTTGCTTTCCACACCGGTGAAGGATGAGGGTGATGATAATGCTAACTAATGATAAGGATGATGATGGTCATATGATTTCGGGGACCGTTTGGGCCTTAAAGTTTTCCTGACATTTGTCTTACAGGTGAGGAAAAACCCCGATAAAAACCTCACCCAGAAAAACTGCCCCGACCGGTGATCGAACCCGGACCCTCTGCGTGACAAGGTAGCACGCTATCTCGAGACCACAGCGATGGACATAATAATAATAATAATAATAATAATAATAATAATAATAATAATAATAATAATAATAATAATTATAATAAATAATTGTATTAATATTATTATAATGATAATATAATATAATAATAATAATAATAATAATAATAATAATAATAATAATAATAATAATAATAATAATAATAATAATAATGATAATAATGATAATATAATAATAATAATGATGATGATAATAATAATAATAATAATGCTATTAACAACCATAATATTATTAATAATAATAATAGTAATAATAATGATGATAATAATAATAGTAATATTATAAATATTATTAGTAATAATAATCATAACTATAATAATAATAATGATAATAATAATAAAAATAATAATTTGCATAAAATTGATTAACGTTCAAACGCACTTGTAGTGCAACAGCACAACTAAAGAAAATAAAATATTATTAATTATTTTATACTTCCATCTAGAACAGCCATAACAATAATGAATAGAGCCAGGGATTTTATGAAATTTCATGTTTAAAGGCCTTTGACAGAGTAAATTGGAATAAACTCCTGAAGATCTTGAAGAAAATTGGCGTGAACTGGAAGGAGAGGAGGCTAATAAGTAGTCTTTGTATGAAACAGCGAATAAAAGTGAAGATAGGATAAGAAATGTCAGAAGGAAGAGGAATTGGAAGGGGGTTAAGGCAAGGATGTCCTCTCTCACCTACTCTTTTCAACATCTACCTGGAAGACCTAATGAAGAACTGCTTCAGCAAATGGGAGGCGTAAACATGGGAGGTAGAAGAATAAAGTGCATAATATTTGCTGATGATATGGCCTTGCTAGCAGAAGATGCAATGACACTGAGGAACATGCTGATGGAGCTAAATGATAAGTGCGAGGATTATGGGATTAAGATAAGTATAAATAAGACGAAGGCCATGATTATAGGAAGGAAACCAAGGAAGATAAACATGAGGATTGAAGATGAGGCTATTGAACAAGTGGAGAGCTTCAATACTTGCGTTGTACTATCAATAGTGACATGAACTGCGGTCAAGAACTAAAGCAGAGGATAGCAATGGCAAAATAAGATTTTAATAAGAAGATAATTATTTTCTGCGGACCTTTGGCAATAGAATTACGTAAGAGGCTAGTGAAGTGCTTTGTGTGGAGTGTAGTATTGTATGGTGCAGAGAATTGGACATTACGACGGATTGAGGAAAAGAGACTGAAAGCTTTTGAGATGTGGATATGGAGAAGAATGGAACGTATAAAATGGGCAGACAAAGTAAGAAATAAAGATATGCTAGACAGAGTGGGTGAAAGAAGAACAATGCTGGAACTCATAAAGAAGAGGAAAATAAATTGGATTCGCCACTGGCTAAGAAGAAACTGCCTGCTGATGGATGCCCTAGAAGGAATGGTCAACGGAAAGAAAGTTAGAGGCAGAAAAATACATCAGATGATACACAATATTAAAATATATGCCGTGTATGCAGATACAAAAAGGAAAGCTGAGTTAAGGAAAGAGTGGAGAATGCTGAGTTTGCAGTGAAAGACCTGCTCTTGGGCTATGATAAAAAAATTCCATTGAAAGAACATTAAAATAAAAATACATAAATATTTTATCTTCCAGTTATATTATATAGATGAGAAACACGTACTCTTGAGAAGAAAGAATATGAGTATTTGAGAATAAAGTCCTTGGGAAATTTTTATACCAAACTGAAATAAAAGATAGTCGTATGGAGAAGACTACTAAACAGTGAGCTACGATATTTATGGGAAACCAGCTATAATATGAAGATTTCTGTCTCGTAGATTATTATGGGCAGGATATGTGGCATACATGAGATTGAAAGAGGGACATGGAAGCTTCTTGCAGGAAAACCAGAAGGAATGCGCCTAGTAAGCAGGCCCAGAATGAGGTAAGAAAATAATATTAACTATGATTTGAGGGAAGCATTTTATAAAGGGGATGATTGGAATTGATGATTTATGAGGATAGGGATGTATGGAGTACTTATGTCCGCCCGGCTATGAACTACGTATTCGAAAGTGCCAGTTAGCCAGTTGTGTACATTAATTCGTAATTTAGCAAAAAGTTGTGTCATTTGTACCAATTCATTTTTATATCGTGTTTTAAATATTTGAATCCAATATAACTTACAAGGTAAAATATTGTCAATTCTAGGGTTAAGTAGGACACAAAGGAACTCCCATGATATGTGATTAACATAACAGTTCGCCTCCTCGTTCAACAGAAATACTTATTAGAAATAGCACTCTAGTTTGTAGAGTAGGTGGTAAGGGGATTAGTATTCGGATCTCGCCTGAACAATTCCTGAAATCCTCCAGTAATCTAGATTCAGGCTGCCGGACCTGGAAACTAAGAATCCTGAATCCAACTTCTGTATATCGTGGAGCCTCCTCGATCGGTCTCTATGAAATGTGATAAGGACATTTCGAAACATTGCAAGACAAATAAGAAAAAAAAATGTTTATTCATCTTCAAAACTCAATTTAGTCACAACGATTAGACAAAATGAGGACACAATTCTGAGAGTTGGAATCTGCTTTCAATTAATGTTTTTTTTATTTTAGTGTACTTAATTAATTACATCTGATAATTACTTTCTAGTTTACAAAATTTTCAACTATTGATGTGTGGACTAATTGTGTGTTTACCTATTTCTTGTTTAACGAGCAAATTGATCTGAATTCGAAATCAGCTACATGCATCGTTCACAGCATGTCCAATTAGAAATGTGTTTGCAACAAAAAACAAAATGTAGACATGATAATTATAATAACATTAGTAACAGTAATAACAGGCTAATGCATGGAGTGCACAAAGACAAAGCTCACTTATTGACTACATTATTATCAATCACAAATTAAACTCACAAGTTAGGAACACAAGGGTTTACAGATGACGTAAAAGCTATTCAGATCATTATTTAGTAATATCACATATCACGTTAAGGACCAAATAGAGAAAAGTGAAAAGATCAGAAACTGAACAGTCGAAACAGGAAATATACGAAATTTACTTATTACAAGATCCAAGTATTAAAAAAAAAATATACCAGAAAAGAATAAACATTTATTTCAGTGATTTAGAAGAAAATATTATATAAATCAGGAGCATAATAACATTACTAGCATAATTCGAAGAGCAGCAAATGAAGCTATTACATGAAAGAAGAATTATTATCGCCGATCAAGCCTGAAACTTTGGAATGAGGAAATAAGAGGTAATTGAAAATGAAGGCATACAAAATGTGCCTTCAGAACATAACAGATGCAACTGAGAAAGAATATCAAGAGAAAATAAATTAGGCAAACGAGATAGTAAAGTAAGGACAACAGAAATCTTTGGATAATTTTATTTCTCATATTTATAATAATACGTTACATGGAAGACAATTATTTTGATATAAATTAATACGGTAATGAAAAAATACAAAAAGTAGAAAGAGACGTAGCAAAGATAAATGACATTCCAGAATGACTGTGGATGAAACACTATAAAGTTCTCTGGGCGAATGACAATATAAATATTTAAAAAGCAAAAAAAAAAAAAAACAATGAAGTAAATCAAGCATATTTGATAACACTGAAAGAACTAAATGAAGTCATATTTAAAATGAAAAATAGAAAAGCTTCTGGATCTAATCGAATTAATGTAGAACTTCTAAAATATGGCGGAGGGACCCTTAATAATAATATTTTATTTAACAAATGTTACTATACCAACAACATGGTATGATGACCTGGTCATACGTTTAGTTAAAAAAAGGAAAAATAATTGATTGTATCAATTATTGGGGAATCAGTTTCTATTTATTGGATATAATTTATACATCAAACTTTTAAATGCTCGCTTACAGCCAATTACTGATGCACTTCTATTAGAAAACGAATCAGCCTTTACAAAAGGACGTTCTTTTACAGATAATATTCTCACTCTGAACCAAGTAATAGAGAAAAGTAGATAATTCAGTATAGAAACATATATCTGTTTGGAAAAAGGCTTTTCATAGAGTGAATAGGTGTAAGCTATGGGATATATTAATTGAAAATGGCTACTCAAAACATTTAATAGAAAATTAAACTAACTAACACTCTGACACTATCGAACTCGAAATATCTATTTTTGGTGCCATGAAAGAAGATGATGCATGGAGAAAGAGATACAGTAATGAATTGTAAAAACTGTACAATCAGCCGGATATTCTGAGTTTTGTTAAAATTAATAGATTGGCCTGGGCTCTGGACACATCATTCGTATGGACAGCAAAAGGATTAAAAAAATAATTTACAATGAGCAACCTATATTGGCCAGAAAAGTTGGAAGACCTAAATTAAGATGGGATGATAGTACGAGTATAATTAAAGACATTAAAATTTACAAATAAAAATTGGAAGAATGAAGCTCAGAATAGGGAAGTCTGGCATAAGCTTCTGAAGGCGGCCAAGGCCCACATAGAGCTGTCGAGCCAGTGATGATGCTGATGAGATCATGTATGGACAATGTTTTTACAATGTAGCAGATTATATGAAAACACAGAGAGTTTAATGTAGAAACCCATATGGCCTTTATAGACCTAGAAAAGGCCTTCGACAAAGTGAACCACCCTTTATTATTATGGATGATAATGAAAAAAAAAGATAACCGAGATACACCTAACAAAAACTATTCAAAGTTTGTATGAAGATACAAAAATAATAATTGAAATAAATGAAAAATTAATAATAGAAATTAGAATTAACTGTGGTTAAAAAGAGGGGTGTAAGCCTTTCCCCAACGCTTTTTAATATATATTTAGAAGACATTATTGATGAATGGAAACAATTAGTACACAAGAGATTAAAATATGGACGAAATAAAACATTGAATATATTATGTTTTGCAGATTATATAGTATTAATTTTTGTCAGAGAGATCAGGCTACAAAAGACTATCAATTAAATAATATATGTAAGAAATACAATATGATAATTTCAAAATTAAAAACTAAAGTAATGGCGTTCCATGGAAGGTACCCATTAAGAGCAAAAATATTAATAGAATATGAAGTGTTGGAATAGGTTTTACATTTCCAGTATTTGGGCTGCGATGTAACTTATGAACAAGAACAAGATATAAATAAGAAAATTCAGTAATTTCAACATACAATAAAAACTCCTTATTCGCGGTTCCCTTATTCAAGTTTTCGTTATTGGAGGGTTAAAACATTTCAACACAGTTCCTGCATTCGAGGCTAAAAGTGTCTTTATTCGCGGATCCAGCAGGTATATTAGAAGCATTAGGTATCCTTTATTAACGCACCGTCAACTTTTTTTTACAGCAGGCACGTGCCAAGGCGGCTTCTACAAAGAGCGATTCAAACGAAAGTAAAACAAATCTTATTGTCACTAAGCCTGAAGTCCGTTCTTAAAAGCCACTGCCATCGTATTTCACGCGCCGCTATGACCGTTGATAAATGCTGCATTCGTCACGATCGGTATTTTATTGTTTCAACTTGTCATTGTTTGCAATAATTTTGATTGAATAACACGTGTCTCTTCTGCTTTATTGCCAATTTATAATGTCGAGTAAAAGGAAAGAAAATTAGTTCTGAGGCGGAAAAAAAGTAGTTTTGCCGCTTAAAGTAAAAACAGAAACGCTCGACCGTTTACGAGTTGGCGAGTCGTTTGCGTCTATATCACGCTGTTTCAATGTTTATGAATCAACTTACGATTCATCAAGAAATCCGAAAACAAAAGAAGGAATTAAATTTACAGCTGAATATCAATCTGAATTAAAATGCCTTTTAAAGGCGGCAAAACAGGGAACATGTACTAACGTCTTTAAGTCCTTGCCTAAGCCTGACGGTAATAATTAATAGAAATTGTTCAAAATCTCTCATTAAATTGATTTTATTTTGATAATTTTTATTTAATTTCGGAACGCTGGAACGTATCCCCTATATACCCATATAAATTACCATTTCATATTCACGGTTTCTGTATTCGCGGCATATTTGCGGAACATATCCCCCGCGAATAAGGAGCTTTTACTCTATTTGTTGAACAATCAGACGAACACTGAGGAACAAAGTACGAAAGGATATGCAGCTAAGATTTTACTCAACGATGACACTAACAGTGGCGATGGCCTGGGTCCTGAAGGAAAAAGAAAAAAAGTAAAATTAAGGCAGTGGAAATGAGCTTCCTACGGGCTGTGAAAGGTTGTACAAGAGAAGAAGAATTTAGAAATGAGAATATTAGAGAGGAACTAAAAGTACCACCAATTCTTCAACAAATAGAACCCAGGAACAATTGGATAGAACATCTGCACAGAATGACAGTGATAGGATACTTAAGATGACACTGATGTATAATCTTGAAGGACGAAGATCGGTAGGAAAACCAAGAATGCGATGGGCTGAACAGATGTGAGATCGTAACAGGCAAAGTCCTAATCCGTGAAGGAAGATGATGATGCTGATACGAGGAGACCATTGACCATATTTGAGAAACTTATATGTCAGCTTCCTTTAGCATAGTTATTGAATTATGTATATATATATATATATATATATATATATATATATATATATATATATGAATATAACATTTATTATAATTTTTATTTTATTGTAAACCATATTATTATGGTAGGTTTCTATAAACGTATTGAGAATTATAAATTCCCTGTACTATTTATAAATTTAAGTCCTGCAAATCTGGATTTGACCTAGTATGGGATTATTGTTCTCATGCAGTTGTCTGCACGGAAATGATGTCTTGTGTAAATTATCAATAACATAGTCATTAGTAATGCCACGAGTGATTTCCAAATTATCGATAAATTTGGAAATCAAGAGTGGCATTTGTTAGGACTATTTAACGAATAAAATTAAGCTATTTACTCACAAATCATTATTTAAATATAGTTACTTTAAAATGTTTATTTATTTAATGTAAACGGCGATGTTTGAAAATAAATGAGAAACGTTATGTTTTGTTTCTCCATCCACTGTAAAGATGGATTTTTCGTAGGGGTATGTTTTAATTGTGTGTCCAGGGATAGGGTTAATTGACAATTGTTGCTCCGGACTAGTTGGGTTCAGGTTTCGGTAGAACAATGGACTTATATCTCGGGAATCCGTGAGAAAAGGTATTCACTGGGGATATATATATATATATATATATAGTAGACTTCCTGTGATCAATTCCACTGGATGACGCACTTTTATTGTCGCTATGGCTTACACTTGTCGTATTAGACGACGAGTTAACACGAAGATTGTTGGTGGCTGGTTTAAATAATTATTCTAACTTCAACATTTAAGTCAAACAAATGCGCTATAACTTATTATAGTTGCTTGACTTTATGGGGTCAGAAATAACAATATTTGTAACACTAAAAGCGCGCTCTGAATGATAGCGCTGAAACTTAGACAAATGCGCTTACGGCTGGCGCACAAGATAGTAGTAATCACTAGGACAAAGCGATGTTCCGTATCTACTGGCACATTCGCCACTCCGCAACTGGCTACTCACTCTCGCAACTCTGAACTGATTTTTACTTATGCAAAGCGATGTGCCCGCTTCTACTGGCACTCGGGCTTCTAACTTTAAATTTTCACTAAGGAAGAATATTTATTTTCTCTTAGTGGGCCGGCATATGTCCTTTCCACCAAAAGTCTTAGCGTCTCACAAACAGTCTATCTGTTACAACACTTTTGATTTGTACTTTATATCTTGAAGGCGTTGTCGGGGGTGTTAAACTTAGGCGTTTTCTTGGTCTTGTTCCCTCCCTTTAGATTAGTTGTATCTTAATATCAAATTTCCAGGGTTGACCATATGAGAGTGATGTTTACTAGGGCGGTTTTCGTTTGTCGGCATCTACCTTATGCCGCCAAAGAAGACACCTGCTGTTAGCGACATGTCCTAGTTAAAATTGGCTTGGGGACACTCTTTCCACAGTTTACCTAGGAAAACCCAGTTGCTTGTTTGCAACTGCCCAGTCTTTTGTATGAAGTTTTTGGATTTAGCTATTGTTATAAGTAGAGCGAGGAATTATATGAAGAAAATTATACGAAAATATGAAATTGTAAAGACAAAATATGAAAAATATGAAAAATTATGATGCAAAAATATTATGAAGCTACTATTTTCTGAACTTTTTACATATATTTATATACATAGGCCCACTATAACTTATAAGTGTACACACCAGCACATAAATGAGACAAACAGAACCTATTCATAGCTCAAGAAATCAAGATGTTCACTGTATTTCGATTTTAATTAGCTTTTTCATTAATTCTGACCCAATATAAAATATCATACTCATGATATGAAACAATTTTAATGGATCACGCCATAGTGTAGTTGTATAAGGGAACGTGGTGCAAACAGGAAAGTCGTGGGTTCGAGTCACGATATTGTCAAGATTTTTAGCTGGACCAGACCTTCTGGTGGCATTGTGAACCTGGGGTCCACTCAGATCCAAATGGAAGTGAGTACTAGATGCATGTTCTGGGGACAAATGCGGCCATAAGGCAGATCCGACAACCTGGCAGACATCTCGTTTCTATTGTCTAGAAAGATGGGAGCTTCAACATACCACTACCGCAAAGCCTCCCAAGACTGTAGTGGAACCACTTTACCTTCATAAATAAAAACTGAGAGGTTATATATACTACAATTAATTAATTTATTGAAATATATTTAATTATGAAATCCAAATATATACAAGAACAAAACATTGTAACTAAAACAAACAGGTTTCCATTAAAATCTAGCACTAACAAAGTTTAGAACACGTATAGTTTGGATTATTGCTATTTTTACATTGCATAAAGATATTAATTTATCAGTAAGTACTGAAACATTTTTGGAAGAAGAACAATGTGGATTTAGAAAAGGGAGGAGCACTATAGATGCAATATTTACCCTGCAACAAATTATGGAAAAAAGGAGAGAATTTAATCTCCCACTGTACATACTATTTATAGATTATGAAAAGGCATATGATAATGTAAACCGAGATAAACTTTGGCAGATACTGCATGAAGAACATATACACTCACATGTAATACGAGCCATACAAAGCTTATATCAAAATTCTAAAATCAAAATTAAATTACCAGATGGAGAAATTACAGAACACATAAACACAGGCAAAGGTGTTCGACAAGGATGTGGACTATCTCCACTCTTATTTAATATATATATTAACAGAAAGTGCAAGAATGGAAACAAACAGTAAACAGTGGAATTTCAATAACTAGGAATAAAATAATTCAAACAATATTATATGCTGATGATCAAATAATATTATCAGATTCCGAAGATAGCTTACAAATAGCAGCATATCAATTATTCAAAATTGCCAGCAAATATAATATGAAAATTTCCACATCAAAATCCAAAACAATGGCAATGTGTGGAAAAAACATACAACGGGTGAAAATTGAGATTGATGGAAAAATTATAGAACAAGTGTCAGATTTCTCTTACTTAGGAAGTGTATTTGCAGAGTATAAGAGTGACATTGATTCAAAATTACAAAAAATATATAAAATGAATGGGGTAATACGAAGACATTTTGGTAAACAGATGAGGACAGAGACAAAACTAAGATTACATAACGTCACATCAAAAGCTGCTCTAAAATACGGAAGTGAAATTTGGATTTTAAATAAAAGAAACTCTCATAAACTTCAAGTAAGCCAAATGCGCTTCTTACGATCATTGTTAGGAGTTAATAGACTGGATCACCAAAGGAACACTACTATCAGAGGAAAACTTGGAGTAGCAAGTTTAAATGAAGATATCCAAAAATACCAACAAGAATGGAAAAATCATCTGAGAAGAATGGCAAGAAATAGACTTCCAAAATTGGCATTCCAATATACCCCAACTGGACATAGGGACCAAGGAAGACCAAAACATCGGTGGAAAGATCAAGACCATCTTCGCTAGGTTTACCGTACAGGCCACATGGCCTAAAACGAATTTGTTCATGATGATGATGATGATAAAGATATTAAATTCCTGGAGATGCTAGTGTAACAATAACATTAAATTGGACGATTTAAAATACAAGTAAACCATTCTAGAAGTCATATTTGGAGAAACAAGATGTTAAAAGTTATTAGTCCATAATTGATTCCAGGGATTGTTTCAGAACTCTCTTTGTAATTAAAGTTATATTTAATATTGAACTTCAAATATGGTGAAATTTAGTTAAAAATATTTTAACCTTTTTTCATGAAATGGGTCTAACATAGTGTCCATAATCTTGGTCTAATTGTGTTTTGAACAGTCCAATTGTCAATTCTGTTTGTAATACACAGAAGTTTTTTTTCTATATTTTCTGATAGTAAACTATAAGGCCTGTCGGTCAGAATTGTTTTGTTCGATGAAAAATTATGCTCAACGTCACACAATATTATGGCAGCATACTTGTATCATGCTATATTCGATAGTTTGATGCCCTTACCTACATGAACTTTACTATTACACATCCAAGTTAACTATTCATGGGCGGAGGGGAAGAGTTTTAGCACTAGTGTCGCTGATCTACTGAATCTGTGGAAGGGATGTAGAAGAAAACTGTACATACGATCACGTATTGAAATTTTTCAACTTCAAATGTGGGTGGAGAATCTCTAAACACGTGTGAAAGATCTTTACATGGTTGTCAAATTAGTCATTTAAGTACGGAACGCTCAAGCGGTCGGATCATTTAAAATCACAGTATTTGTCGTCTCTCTGTTACCAGCCTCACAATAAATCACAAGTGGCAACATGTAACGAGAAGAGCAAGGAAGGGACAGCTCATTCCTAGACGTAACCCCAAAAGAAACAGGGTTGTCAAGTTAGTCATTCTGCCACTGACCGCACAGAACGACAGATCATTAAAATACATAGTATTTGTCAGCTCTCTACCTGCCAATCAAACAACATAATACAGAGGACAGGAAGTGGCAACATAGTAAGGAATAGAAAGAGAAAGACAGTTTGTTAGTTAACATATTTTCCGCCTGCACAAAACACTTCGATGGGTAATAATTTCACAAAGCACTTAAACGGAAATGAGTACCAGACGCTTGCTCTGGGAGTAAAGGCAGCCGTCACGCAGGGCTGACATCAAGTACCGATTGTCGAGAAAAAGTGGTAGCCTTTATCCTCCTACTACCCCAAGGGCCTCTCGAGGCCTGTAGTGGGATTACTTTACTTTACCTTACTGCTTCAAGTTTACCGGCAGTCTTTCCTACATTTAAATGCTGTAATCTGTTCACAAAGTAAGGACTGCTCTCAGGTAGTAATAACGAGTTGACATGTATTATACCTGACTATAGAATATTCCAACATTTCTTCTACTTATTAATCTAGGCTCATGTTCTTGTCTGGGGATCGAGTTAAGGACAAAAACCTCCACATCTAACACTGTCACTCTGTGACTCCTTGTCCAATTATTTGCTTCTATAAAAGCTATATATCTTGTTCAGAAGGGATACTGAAGAATTTTCACTTGTCTACCACATTATGCTGTAAAAATTTTACATAAATACATTTATTTCAAGAAATGTTTTAATGAATTCCTAGAACTTTTATTGAAAAAAAAAATACGGGAATTTCAAAGTTGAAAAATATGAAGGAGTATGAAATTTTCACTAAAATATGAACATTTTGCTAAAATATTATGAAATATGAAGTTTTTTGTTGGTTTTACTTGATTCTACATATCATGACATATAAAGATACTTAGTCTCAGCGCCCTCTGACACACAGTTTAAAACATGAACTTTCATAAAATTCCTCGCTCTAGTTATAATAATTCAATAGTAGCACAGTCTTGTAAGTCCTTTCTACAAAGGAATCTGCAGATTTTTCCCCCATTGTATAAGGGCTTACGGTTCCATTGTATGATGTTTACCAGTGTCGTTCACCACAATAGCCAAGGTTCAGGTCTATGACCATGGGCTAATCACTTGGTACTAGTGTTTTATTTATTGCATGTAGAATTATTTTGTGGTAGATTATATCATTCTAATTTTGTCACCAATGAATTCCTATTTTAATTCCAATTAATTTGAATATAAATATGCCCTACTTCTGATAATAATTACAAGTTAATAAATTATTCACCCTTAATGAAAGTACTTATTTCTCTTAAATAAGAGGCTGAGTGAATGACTGGGTGCAACTGCAACAAGATCATATAATGTTATATATTGCCATCTGGCGTGGGAAACTTGAAATAAGATCGCAATATTGTAAGAGTGTACCCTAGTGGAGAAAAAATGAAACACATCAAACTGTATATTATAACCAAAATTATAGGTTATTAATTTATTTTTTTAGTAAACAGCTCGGTAAAATCATTATTTAAAAACACAATTATTGAACACAGAATTATCAAAAATAACTCGGTAATATCATTATTTAAAAACACTATTATTGAACACACAATTGTCAAATTTGTAGTTTGTGGAATCTGTTCATTATTTGTTATATTTAATGTAGATAACGAAGTAGTAGGCATGTTGTTTCTCAATCTGCGGACAATATCTGAATGGCATTCTTCGTTTAATTTTAGATGGGGTTTTAGTGATGCTGCGTTGACATGACCAGTATTTTTTAAGACTTCTTGTTCTTGTATTCCAACTTGAAGCATGTTCGAAACCTCAGTTGAACGACTTGAATGGTTGCTCACTTTATGCTTGTTTATGTCTAATCCAGATTTTCTTGCACACATTTTTGTCCATATCGATAGTTGATTTTGCCCTACTGGACAATTCTTATACCAAATTCCAGACTTTTGGTAGAATGGGTTAGGAGTATTGAAAAAACGTGTTTTGATTTTGTCAGTGCGTTTTTCCAATAGAAGTTTATAGTCTCACTGGGCACCTTCTCGGGACTTCCTGATTTGGTATTAGCCATTTTGTATCGCAGAGCTTTTGATCGCCTCCTTGACATGTCTTGGAAAACACTGGATTATATGCAATCCTTCCTATCGGCTTACCATTATGATCTAGTTCCTCTTGAAAATAGTGAATTAGGCATTTTACAGCTTCTCTCCCACGCCATGCCAATTCTGGGGAAGCGAAAAGGTAGAACTTAATTTGTAATCCTTCAGGGGTTTTCTCCTGACAATTATTAATTATTTTTTCATATTCATCAGACTTCAAAGCCACTGCACTCATCTTTCTTTTATCTGGCATGTTTTGAATTATTTTTCTTTTTGCGTTTCTTGCTTGTCTGGCGTCATTAAATTCTTGATCGACGAACGGATTAAAATCTCTTTGATGTTCATTAAAATATTTCACTTGTATCATTTTTGCAGTAACATTCCACATGGTTTTCAAACTGTATTCTTTGTACTCTTCTCCATTTATTTTCCTCGTATTAATGCTCCAGTCTTTCTGTATGTTGGCAATGTCTTTGGTTGGAGTTTCTGCTGTTAATACGTAATTTCGTTGTTGACAAAATCTTTCGAACTGATTCCAAATATATTTCCTATTACGTTGAGTGTTATGGGGCTTAGATTGCTCGATTATTTCGTCTATATCTTCATTTGAAGCACAGCCAAATCTTGTTTCTGCCATTTTGAACATTCAATTAAGGCGGCTTTACTGTTGACTCAATCACTGCAAAATAATGGTCAGACCTGTACAGAATATTCAAAAGGAGGAGCTTTCTTTAATATGGTAAATTTAATATTGATAAATATTTGGTGAAACACGAATGTGATTGGTTGTAAAATCGAAATCATCGAAACGTGATTGGTCATTGACTCCCATTTGGGGCATGAGTTAAATAGACACTGATATTAATTTCTAATAACTTAAGAAAAATCACATTGAACTAAAACTCTAACTAAAATGTGTGAACAAACTTCGAACTTAGAATCTGTTTTCTGTTTATTAATCCACATCTCATAAATAATATATCAACATCCAATTGTTGAGTTAGGCCTATTCAGTTATATAATAGAAAAAGAGCTTCTTAAATTAATAAGAATGTTCAAGCTAGAATCAGGTAGAATCTGATCACTTGTATGGAACGTGGCACTTCATTCAGTATGAGTAGCTTTTCTTTTGTCCATTGGACACTTTAAATATCATTATCATTATCATTATTATTATTATTAATATTATTATCATATTATTATTATTATTATTACTATCATTATTATTATTATTATTATTATTATCATTATTATTATCATTATTATTATTATCATTATTATTATTATTATCATTATTATCATTATTATTATTATTATTAATTATTATTATTACTATCATTATCATTATCATTATTATTATTATTATCATCATCATTATTATTATCATCATTATTATTATCATCATTATTATTATCATCATTATTATTATTATTATTATTATTATTATTAATATTATTATTATTATTCTAAATTAATAAATTGCCATAATATCTCACAAAGTGTACTATGTAATTTAATTTTATACTATTTCTTTGCGGTTTGTAAAAAATATAACTTGCTTAATTTAAATTAATTAATATGAGTTTAAAAATCCATCCATAGTAATTCTGCCCGAGGGCAGGCCTTTCACTGCAATCATAGCATTTTCATGCTATGCTTTGCAGCTTTACTAGGGAATTGTAGGTGTGATAGCTTCCCGTTGCTTTCCACACCGGTGAAGGATGATGATGATGATGGCCATATGATTTCGGGGACCGTTAGGGCCTTAAAGTTTTCCTGACATTTGTCTTAAAGGTGCTTACAAGTAGAGAAACAATAAGAATGAAATAAAAGATAATCCACACTAAGATTAACAGATCAATTTTGCCAAATTTTAAATATATGACACCTTATTCATAAAGAAGGAAACTAAAATAACTAAACTAACATTGGCATTAGATGAATGAAGGCTTCCACGGCTGGTAATTATAACATTAAGAGATTTCGGGCTATGTGGCCGTGGTCCAAAACTGATGTTTCTCCTAGACTTTTTCCCTCAACCGCGGAGGTGGTGAGCACTTCTAGGTAATGATCCCTGGTCGAAAACTACATAGAAGTACTCGCCATGTTTTTCCCTCAACCGCGGAGGTGGTGAGTACTTCTAGGTAATGATCCCTGGTCGAACACTACATAGAAGTACTCGCCATGTTTTTCCCTCGACTGCGGAGGTGGTGAGTACTTCTAGGTAATGATCCCTGGTCGAACACTACATAGAAGTACTCGCCATGTTTTTCCCTCGACTGCGGAGGTGGTGAGTACTTCTAGGTAATGATCCCTGGTCGAACACTACATAGAAGTACTCGCCATGTTTTTCCCTCGACTGCGGAGGTGGTGAGTACTTCTAGGTAATGATCCCTGGTCGAACACTACATAGAAGTACTCGCCATGTTTTTCCCTCGACTGCGGAGGTGGTGAGTACTTCTAGGTAATGATCCCTGGTCGAACACTACATAGAAGTACTCGCCATGTTTTTCCCTCGACTGCGGAGGTGGTGAGTACTTCTAGGTAATGATCCCTGGTCGAACACTACATAGAAGTACTCGCCATGTTTTTCCCTCGACTGCGGAGGTGGTGAGTACTTCTAGGTAATGATCCCTGGTCGAACACTACATAGAAGTACTCGCCATGTTTTTCCCTCGACTGCGGAGGTGGTGAGTACTTCTAGGTAATGATCCCTGGTCGAACACTACATAGAAGTACTCGCCATGTTTTTCCCTCGACTGCGGAGGTGGTGAGTACTTCTAGGTAATGATCCCTGGTCGAACACTACATAGAAGTACTCGCCATGTTTTTCCCTCGACTGCGGAGGTGGTGAGTACTTCTAGGTAATGATCCCTGGTCGAACACTACATAGAAGTACTCGCCATGTTTTTCCCTCGACTGCGGAGGGCATTTTCAGTGGCGAGTACTTCTATGTAGTGTTCGACCAGGGTACATTACCTAGAAGTACTCAACTACTGAAAATGCCTCTGCAGTCGAGGGGAAAAGTCTAGAAGGAACACCAGTCTTTGACCACGGCCACATAGCACGGTATCTCTTATATTATTAACATTGACATTGTAATGAGAAAGCCATAGATACCAGCAAATACAACGAACAATTGAGAGAAACTGAGTGCTTGCAACGTTAAATAAATATGTAACTCATTGTAACGGAACTGTGCGGTTAATGATCGCTGCCCAGCCCTTTCCTCGAAGGGGAAAATTTAAAATTTTGGCGGATTAAGTCCATTAATTGGGCAATCTCACTATAATAAGCTAGCACACTTGCATAAAATCATGCGAATTATAGCTAGAACATTAAAAGAAAGTCAGAAAAATAAAAGTTAAAATTTTTACAAGACAATGGCAATTTCAGCATTGTTATATGGTAGTGAAACTTAGACAACGCGAAAGGGAGATTGGATAAAATACGGTCAGCAAAAATAAAACTATTTAAGATCCAATAATGGAAGTTCTAAATTAGATATCCGCAACGACCTCAATATCTTTCCCCTCAATGAAGAAAATTTGGATTATAGCAGTAGATGGAGTCCCCATGTATTAAGGATGCCAACATTCCGCATTCCAAGACTAGCTTATGACTACAACGCTAGAGGAAGACGGAATTTGGGACGAGCAAGGAAGCGTTGGAAGGAGTCCATTTAACTGTATATTGGCCGGAATAACGGCAAAACCTTCAAGTGATGATGTTCACGAATAGTAATAATAGAAATGATACACACCAGAGAAAAGTACAGTATATTTATAAATTATATTTAATGGAAACTCAAACACTGAACACAAGACAATATCCCCGCACTTGTAGTAGGTGTAAAGTCATATTGAAGTTTTATACGGCGATTTTTTTTTTTTAAATCTTCCGCGGTTTCCTCAGGACAATTCTCATATCTTTCTCTTCCAATTCTTGAGTTTGATCCAATTTTCTTCATTCAAATTTTTCCCTTTCATGCACATATCAATCTATCTTTCCATCTTATCTTCAGCCTTTCTGTCATATATCTCGCCTCACGAATTTTCCTTATGTTTTTTCATATTTTATTATTTGTAAAATTAATTCTTCTCACTATTTGGTTTTTAAATAAATAAATGTATATATATATATATATATATATATATATATATATATATATCTTTTTTTTTTTTTCATATAATGGAATCTGGAAGAACTCCTAACCAGGAGGTTTGAGAGATTATTTATCTACAATTTCTTCCTCTAGTCATATGATAATTTATTTCGGATCCCTAGCTACTTGGTACCAATGAGTCTAGCATGCTACAGTGAATTGACAGACATAATTTTGGGACATCCAGAAATCCAATGGCTAGTTCAGCCTTTAATCTTTATGCAAACAAACCAGAAGGTTTAAACCTGGTACATCATGGTTGACGATCAAAATGATTGAAATAATTTTAAAGATATATTACTTATTAGATGGTTTCAAAATGTTTCAAAAAATCTTCCTGCATACAATAATTTTAATTTCATTTTCCTCCCATTTTTCTGACATTCCAATCTCCAGCATTTAATTCTCTTCCCTCATGGTACTTAAACACAATCAATACATGTTAAATTTGATCGTCCTCTTCTTCTTCTGTCAGGTGACATCTATTCTAATACTTTTATTGGGAATCTATCTCCTGTCATTATTTTTACTTGAGTATACCATTTTGTCTTTTTTATGAAATCCATTATTAAAGTTTGAGCATTCACATTTTTGTTTAATCTCATTCTATCTTTTTTATCCTCTGGAAATCCAGGTTGAACGCCTCAAAATTCTATTTATGCAGAATATTATTTACTTATTGTTCTTGTTTTTAATTTCCATGCTTCTTCTCCACATGTCACTTCTTATCTAAAATATTTGTTTTTGAACTTATATTTTGATCACATAAAAAACTATTCAATTTTTAATTCTCAGATATATCCTTATTTATTCCCCAATTAATTTCAGGAACATTATTTCCATCTACATTTTTTGAGCTCCAAATAAGTATTTTCATCAAATGGCGTGCTTCTATTATACCATTCCCGTATTCTAAAACAAATCGTTTGATTTACCTCCTATTACCGTATATTTTGTTTTGTCCATATTTATCCTCAATGTACATTTTTCGTGTTCATCCTTCAGTTTTTTTGTCACATATTCTAAATATTCGGAATCCAGCTGCCATCAACAACTGATTAGAGAATATAGTTTACCTTCTGTATTTTATTCCATAACTGAACATTTGTTTTTCCATTGTGTTGAGGCATTCTGTGGGTACATGTTGAACATGGATGGCGATAACCATCCTTTAGAAATATCATTTAAGTAACACTATCGGATAATATAATTTTTCGCTTGTACAACGTTGTTTACGCTACAAATGTTATAGGCTACTTGTTTTATTTGCATGCAAACTGAGTTGATATTGCCAATGAAACGTTCAATTCTCACGATAGGAAACTGAGATTAAAAAAAAAATCACAGCAATTTATACAAAAGAAGTTAGTTTGTGTAAACAGCTGCTGCAATTCAGGTTCAGTAGTCTAATGTGATATGAAAGCCACACATGATATCTAGTTGCACTGTGACATTCCATTATTATTTATGAATTCTGACTGGATTAGAATGCTAAACACAACGTAGCTGCAGATACATTATTAATTTTTAATTTTAATTTCCAGATATTAATTCGGCTCTTATATTCACGGAATGACCAAAATTGAAGTTACGCTCTTCCGATAACATAATGTCATTCTTGGATGTTCCCGGCAGTAACTACATAACGAGTACAAATTCTCCAAAATCTAGATAGAGCTCTCTTTCAACCGTCAAAATATTTCAGCGTTACTTGTTTCAAATAAATTTCTTCTGGATTTTATAAAAAAATATTTCCATGATCATATTTTAAATTAAATTATGTTTTATGAATTAAGTTAAATTATACCACTTCTCTCAATGTATAATACAGATCACGATCGTTTTCCTTTTTCGATACATTCTTCTGACGAAATACAACCTTGCCGAACTATATGTAAGAAGATTTGCCCTTTCCTTCTAGAAGACTCACTTTTTTTGGTATTTAACTATCCGATGTTCTTTCATTCTATTTGTTTCTTCCAGTATTTTATTATTAATTAATTACACAATTTAAATATATTTTAGGCCGGACTGTACTTCGCTGCATTTTTATCTGCTAGTTAGTAATAGGAGCTATGTGAGTCAGTCTGGGTTCTTCGGAGTTGTTATTCGACGAATTAAAATTATAATGTAATCACAAATAAGCTGATCACAAGAAAAGTGTTTAAAATTGCTCAGTTTTGAGGACTTAATTTTATATTACTTTAAAGACTAAATAAACGTTAACTTTTTTCTTTGCAATCAAACCCAAATATCATACTTGCCGTAGAAAAAATCTAAACTCTAACACAAAATAGTTTACCCAGAGAATAACCTCTATTTTTTATATGTATATAAAAAATACATTAAAGGTTTGGTCATTATAAGAGCATCTTCCCTCCCAGAAATGCACAATTCCACTCAATCTAGTTCAGAATGACGTGCATGTACAGTACTAAAATGAACGGTTCAAATATATTAATCCTGTAAGGTAAGCTCGATGGAATACTTTTTGTGGGGATTTAAATAGTGTAGAGTAGCACCAAGTTTCAACTTCACGATAAGACAAGAAATGCCGTGTTAAGGCTGCATGTGCTTTTTTCTTTACAAAGTATCAGTCACTCTACAGAAGGAAGTCAATTTGTGATGACACGTGCCTAGGAGTTTTTTAATGTCAATGATTATTACGTATTCAAAATCATTAATGCACTCGCTGTGACTATGATACGTGTAATCATTTTAAAGTACAATGTTATGTTTTCCCAGAAGGTCAACATTGTTTTATGTGCAGTGGAGAAACGCAAACGCGCAACATTAGGATTTCTTACTTTTCTAGTGTAATTATATCTGGTTTTCATTAAGTGAGGAGAAAATATTATGAATAATTTAGAATAAAGTTGTAATGGACATTTTTGGACTAAAGAGAGATGAATAGACAGGTGATTGGAGAAAATTATATAACAATGAGCTGCTTAACAATGAGTTACATGATCTTTATGGGAAAATATACGTAATCTTCTTCTTCTTCATCCGTACAAACCTTAAGCCTAGAGGCCTGTAACGGTCTCAATGATGAATTTTGTATCCAGCGCTTCCTTGGACGACCCAGATATCTCTTCCCTGTTTGACAATAACAAAATGGCTTTGGGAACTCTTTCTGAACTAATTAGTCGCAAATGATTTATCCAGTTGTACTGGTATTCTTGTATATACTTAATGACTGATTATCAGCTCAGTTCCTTCGTTGCGCTTGTAATCCCGCTTGGAGTACTCTGCTGTATATCTCATGAAACCCATTTCACTAGAAGTTACCCTGATCTCCTCTTTTCCTCAAAACAGTTGTTATAAGAACAGTTAAGTCTCGTAGACTGCAATGGTCAGGACTTGTGGGACGAATGGGGAATGAAAGAGGGTTATAGAAACTTCTTGTAGAAAAGCAAGAAGGAAAACATTTAATATGTAGGCCAATATTGAGATGGGAGAATATTATTAAGCAAGATTAAAGGCAGGATAATTATACGAGAAATGATTGGGAAACAATAGCTCACGATATGGATGTATGGAGAGCTTAAGTCCGCGTCAGCATGAACCTCCGTGTTCAATAATAACCTCAATGTACAGTGTGATTTAGTTTCATTATATGACATATTGCAGCGGATACTATAAACCTCCTCAACTCGTTTCCAACACAGAGCCGTGTAGAGGGATGGGATGCGATGAAGCTCCTTTCGTTGAAGCTCTGAATTATAAGGAAGACGACCAGCACTCCTGATACACCATCTCGGGGGCAGATTAAATTAAATTGAATGAAATGAATGAGATGAGTGTGGAGAAATGGAGGAATGAAATTTGCGGCAGCAGGAAAAGGGAGAAACTCAGAGATGAACGAGCTCAGAATTCGTTTCCACCATGAAACCCACATGGAATGACCGAGACTCGATCTTTGGTCCCCAGCGGTGAGATGTGAGGGTCTAACCGCTTGCGTCACGGAGTCGTCTTGGATACTGTACAACATGCAAAATATTTCTAGCATAAAACATTACTATGTTATATTTTGACACAAAAATATTGTCAAACATACGGTATGTTAAGAACTGTTAAAATGAAAGAACTATCTTTGCATGTGTTAGTTCTCTCTTTCAATAGGATATGTTAACGTTAAGGAGACCATCATTTAAGGCTTATAGCGAAAACCAGCGGAACCTGAATAAGCTAACTGTCTAATATTAAGCACTTACAATTGAAAACGTATCGAACTCTAACGTACTAAGAAGATATTAGTTAATTGTCTGTCGCCGTGGCGTGGCCGGTAGACTCCGTACCATTCGATGCGATTCGATTCCAGGCGCGGTAGGGGATTTTAAATCTACGCTGTCGATCTAGGTATTTATGCGTAAAAACAAAACGCTAAAACCAAAGAAAACAGAAGACGAAAAAAAATGGAGCAAACAATTGAAGAACCATTATCATGTGACTTTTACACTGATTTATTGTTTGATTATTTCTGAATACACTGTAAAGTAACGAGTAATGAGATAAAAGTAAACTGTTACACAAATATAGAAAATTATTACAAAAATTGCATTTTCAATAAATTTTTTAAGAAAGTAATATATTCGAGGATTTTTAATGTGCATATAATAGATACCTAAGGGGAATATAATTAGGATATTTAGTAGGGGAACTGAAGTCAATTGTGGAGCTGTTTTAATTACAGAAGAAACTGACTTCATACACGACAGATTTTTTTAATAAAAATGTTGGCGAAAGGTTAATTGGGTTATTAAGATATAGCTGATGTAATGTGTTACGTCGGGCGGATCTAGTGGTTCATTAAAATCCTGGAGCTGTGTGAATTTTATAAAGTACTGGTTCTTAGATCCTCTGCAATTCACATGTTCATGAATATGATATACAAATATATTCAAAATTAATGTCTCGTCTGTTAAAAAAAATATATTTATATTCATACTACTTAAAATAATTATATAAATCAACTTAAAAAACACTTGTACTACCTAAAACGTAGAGCTGAGAATATGAAGTACTTGTTCTTGTAAACCTCAGTCCTTTTTTTACAGAAAGCCTGCAATTTGTAGAAAGCTCTTACGTGGTACTTTTTTGAAATGAATGAGAGCTACAAAACGAAGAAATAAATCTACCGTATATACAGTCAAAATTATAGTAATCTGTGATACTAAATACAATTTAAACTTTCAAACGAAGCTTCTAGCATTGTACGGTTAGAAAATCGCAATTGTTTTACACTGTTCTCTCTTTCTGTTTAGAAGTAGGAAGTTCACAAACCCACTTACTCATATTTTGTCGAAAGTTGGATTATTATATAAATATGCTCTTTAGCATGCATTTCGTACATAAAATAAATTACTATATTATTTACACACATCTAGCAGGCCGTGAAAGTTTTGTGAATATTGAAACACTCCACTTAGACTAAGCGAGTTTCTAGTTTCCACGGACTTCTTCCCAGTATATGACAGCACCAGTATTCAGCAGTCAGCTGAGAACAATGGAAATCGAGACATATTCAGGTACAAAAGTAGAAGTGAAATTGACGCAAAAGAGAGAATAAGTGAGTAAGAATGGAAAATACACAAATTAAAGAAACGGTAAACAGAGGGAAATAAACATGTAAACTGAGTTGGAAAGTCTGTACCAGCCAGATGTAAAATGGTCTTGACTGCAAGTAAGTAGCATATTAGGGTAAGACCGCCTATATTGGATCCCCTAAGAACATTACACCATTGATACGAAATGTGAGAGCAAATAAATTATAAAAGCGAGTTTATCTTAATAGCGCATTCATTGGCTATTGATTCATACACATAACTTTTTATTTATTATGCAAATAACAACACAAATTGCATTTTCTGACAGGTCTGCATTGGTTGAGTTTAGGAATACACTTTCCTATATTGGACCATAAGCTTCCTAAATAGGACCAGAGTTCAAACAACAGGAAAAAGTATAAATAACCAATAGGATATTAACAGCAGCCATCACAATTATACTTCTTTCTCTTAGGTCCCACTTTTGCACAATCTTGGTGTGCCCACTCCTTACACTTCATTCATTGAATCGTGTCTCTCATTCGACTTAGATTGTAAATCCAGGTACCTTGACAATTCTTTGACATTCCCTGAATTGACAAACCTGTTTTTGTGGCCTTCTCTAGATCCTTTTTGTAGGGTGAAGAGATCAAAACTATTAAATCAGCAGTCTTCCTTTTTCTGCTTTCAGTTCTTTTAGGCATTGATGAGTACATGATAATTCAAGCTACAGGTCTGTTTCTGTAAAAGTAGTAGCGCTCTCATTTTGGTGGTAGTGTTGTTTTTGGTGGTGGATCAAGAGCTGCTGCTGAAGAGATTTTAGCCCTTTCATTTTCATGGAAAGCGCTGTCTTAGTCAGCATCCTCCAGATATGCTGCAGCGAAGTTGCTATCTTCAAATATATTTCTGTTAACTGACCAAATACTAGTTCTTGGGAAACTATTTACTGCATTGGCCGGAGTTGCAGATTATCAGTAGGAATTTTCTAGCATATTATTAATTTGAAATTGAGTAACAGACTTCATTGAATGTTCACGCATCATAGTATCACAAGAACTGTCGGAGTACACAGACCGAGGCTTAAATAACGTCATATCGAAGGGCTGTAGGAGATGGGCGGTGTGTACTAGAAGAGAGAGAATTATTATTCCTTTCTCTCTTGCCGAGATATTGGTATCGATCGATTTGCATGGATGTTGTGTCCATCATTTTTTTCCTCCCCGGCACCATATTTACCTCTACTGGACATCCTCTAAGAAGAAATGTTCAAATTAATTGAGGTAATAAATATGGAATCCAGTATTATAACAGAATATTATCGGAATAATTTAATTTATCTAAAAAATATAATTTAATTTGTATTTCATATTCTTAAATTGGACCACTACTAGTAAAGTGGTCCAATATAGGACTATACCCCTACACTGACTAGAAGATCATGTACCTCTGTGATTAACACATGTAGATGTGAAGCCAGTAGCCGGCTGGTAAGTAGTTCATAGATCTTCTAGGCCTGTCGCGCCATGGAGTTTTTCTTTAATTCCAAGACCTGACTGTGCATGGATGAGTGACCAGGAATGAAATGATCAATGCAACAACTTATAATATCTTTATGCTACATTTCTGAACCAAAATAACTAAAAAAAAACAATTGCATTATATTTTTGTCGTCGTAAAATAGGGATTCGTCCTTATGTGCACCGGTCCAATATAGAACAATATGCCATTTTTCTAAATTTAAAAAACACCTCGTAAACTAACCACACGAACACGCATGTAAATACCCCATTGTTATCATTATTAACTGTCTTTGTGAATGAGTAATGAGACTCACCTCAGACTGAAAGTTTTCCACTTATTGTTCTAGAAGTAGATCTCAAAGATGACATGGGTAACTGCCAAATTAAACATACATGTAAATCTCAGTCACACTATCATAACACTCTTCAACTTCTTCCTCGTAACAATGGGAATACAAGGTTCGGTTTCACACCAATAGAATGCAGCAAATTACAGTAAGCTTACTTTTAGACTAACGGTTCAATTTAAACAGTGGTCCAATATAGGCGGTCTTACCCTATAATCCAATGAACTTGTTACAATACAGAATCCTTTTGAAAATTTTGAGAATTATATTATTATATAGAAATGGTATTGTCGTAAGGCATCCATCTCATTACCAATAATGTAATGTGTGCTAAAATTTGTTTATGTATCCCAAATGTAGTAAATGTCTCTTTAAATTAATTGGTACTGTATTGTATTCACATTTCATGTGCAAGGAACAATGCTATGTGAAATTTATTGTTGATGCGAAGCGTCACATTTTGGAACAGTTTAACTTATTGGGAACCGAAAGAAGTACCCATTCAGAGACGCAGGCCAAGGAATGAAATTGCGATGAGTAGATCTGCATCATTCTTGTACAGAACCAAACAAGGTAACGTTTCACATTATTCTATCCAGTGTTTAGTTTATAATATTTAATAGAAAATATATAATGCATGAAAGTGGTGTCATACCATTATAACTGTAGGCCTAAAATTTGTATGTAACAATACAGGCCAACAATAACAAAAAGTGTTAGTGAAACAAAATGCTTATAGGCGTAAAATATCATTCAATAATCTCTTAAATTTTAAGAGACGTAATGATGGTATTATTATTTTTATAATATCATTATTACATTATATGTAATAAAAGTATTATAAAATGACAACAAGTGAACCCAATATACTTGTAAATATAGTTTTTTTTTTCCATATTAAGGAGTCGCATTATTGTCACACTAATAGTATAAATAATGTATTTTATAAGCACAATAAAATAATTAAAAGTCCATTTCATGTATATGTCGATAAATCAGATTTTATTTCATTTTCCTAATCAATGTGAAAAAAAACCTTAGTCCAGTTACGTTTAATGAATATTTGTTGTGCGTGCAACATCGCTGGCAGCATTTTATAATACTGATTTTTTCTGTATAAAGTGATATTCCTTGAAATAGGATATATATATATATATATATATATATATATATATATATGAAAACATATGAGCTTTTTTTTGTCTGTTCTGTAGAATTATGATTTCTGGACTTACGGGTTTTTTTATTTTGCTGCATAATTTATAATTTATAATATTATCTGGTTACAAGCCATGGAGTTTGCTGTGAAACACAGAAAATACATAATTAATATAATTAAAAGATTAAATTAGGCGGCTCCGTAGCGCAAGCGGTTAGACACTCGCCTCGCACCACTGCGGTCCCGAGATTGAGTCTCTGTCACTCCATCTGGGTTTCGTGATGGACGAAACGGAGCATGGGCAGGTTTTTCTTGGGGTTTTCTCCCGTTTTCTCCTGCTACAATTTCATTCTACCATTTCTTCTTATCCATCTCGTCCATTTCGTTTCATTTAGTTCATATGTCCCTGTGATGGTGTGTCAGGCGTGGCCGGCCGGCAACCTTGACATTCACAGACCTCAATATAAGGGGCTTCACCTCATGTCATCCCTCGACCTGGCCCCGAATTGGACATGAGTTGAGGATATATTATTATTATTATTATTATTATAAAAGTTTAAATTATCTGAATTATATAATGAGAACCAATTTAAAATTATTAACTCCATACCGCGACAGGCCTAGAAAGCCCTTGGTATAACAGCCATTTTTTTTTCTTCACATTCATAGGTGTTATTCACACAGGGGTCCATAGTCCATCCAGTATAGGAGTGATATGTGGTCAGCAGCCGTTTTCATTCTGCCCGAAATTCCATAAGGGAATTTCTTCTCAATGGACATTCAAATCAGCTCAAGTGCCGTAGCTCTGCACCCAGGCATGATAACTTAAATGGTTCGGCTATGGAGTGGATAATTTAAAATAGGTCTAAATTAATATTTTATGGCCCGTGTTTTACATGTACTCGATTAACATTACCTACGTTTTCAATAAATTCATAATCTTTGTCTATCTTCTGTTTGAAATAAAATTTAAAAATTATATATTTTATATAATAATAACAATAATAACAACAATAATAATTTAATAATCTTAATAATGATAATAATGTAATTTATTACTACTATTACGAAAAAATCCGGAAAACCAACAGTGTACTTCAGTCAACAAGAAATAACTGATCAATCCCGATATTAGGAAAGCATTTCTTACGTAAATAATTACCGTATTATTTGAATATATGTATGTATACACCATTTAGGTCCCAAGTGGGAATATTGGTGCCCCCTAGCGGGAGTTTCTTAAGCAAGCTAATTTAGTTAATATTATTTACGTACACATGTCAAGAGTGATATATAGTTAGCATATCGTCTCAACGAGGCATCTACACTCTAAATCAACCCAGGAAGTTATTACAGACCTTACGGGCTAAGCCAGTGTCCCTCTATGTACAGGGGGTAGATGTAGCCGAACTCATAATAACGGTATTTGTTTGTTTAGGGAGGGGTGGAGGGACAAGTTTAGCAGTACGTTTTCCAAATCTATGTACTATACATTTAAAAACACCGTTCTTCTTTTACAGCATGCAGACTGGTTTTATAGTAAATATGAGAGTCGACACTTTCATACAGGATAGTACAGGTCCGCACGAGCTCAGTGACATATGGTAACTATTTTTTTCTTTAAGAGGGGGTGGCTTGGACGGCTACATCTTACAACTATGTCCCTGCTGTGTTACATACTTCAGTTTTATTTAAGGATTTCTCTGAAGAAAATACCGTTAAAATGGCAACCCAGTTCCCTATTCCAAACACACAGTAACTTCCTGGGTTGAATCTGACTGTAGTAGGCAACTAACGTATTACTCACATGGTTGAAGATCGGTTAAATTTTGCACAGTGGCCTTTTTATTCAGGCTTGCTGTTCTTTCACGAACCTGAAAATCTTCAGACTCGGGACCCACGGCTTCAAGTTCCTCCCGGAGGACTTGTCCCTTGGATTTTTCCATCCTAAAAATCCATTGGCCCCAGCCGGGTTTGAACCAGCGACCATCGGTACTAGAGGCAAAGAACATAACCACCACGGGCGACATTTGCATATACAGGTCCCTTTATATTCAAACAGATAAGTAAAATATAAAAAAAAATAGTGTTAATGGAAATACTGTAGTTACATGAAGTGTTTATGGTACTTTATAAAACTAAATAAAAATTCACAGTAAAAATAAAAAACACACACATGTAAGAGGAATTGATTGTAAAATTAGGTCACTCTGAATTTATTTGTAAATTTATATTACAATTAATAATTTTGTCATAACATAAACATATTAGTTATAATATTCATCCATCCATAGTAATTCTGCCCGAAGGCAGGCCCGTCACTGCAATCATAGCATTTTCATCCTATGCTTGCAGCTTATTAGGTAATTGTAGGTGTGGTAGCTTCCCGTTGCTTTCCACACCGGTGAAGGAGGATGATGATGGCCATATGATTTCGGGGACCGTTTGGGCATTAAAGTTTTCCTGACATTTGTCCTACAGGCGAGGAAAAACCCGGATAAAAACCTCACCCAGAAAAACTGCCCCGACCGGTGATCGAACCCGGGCCCGCTGCGTGACAAGGCAACACGCTACCTCGAGACCACGGCGGTGGAAAATTCTAATATAACGGTTTAAATAATTTCGTTACATTTAACTAGGAAAATTGCATTTCCTAGCAACTCCTCCATGTGCCGATCCTCTAATTTCTTTTCCTATCCGTCTCCATTGACAGGACTTACATAAACGTAGAAACCAATGCTCTGGTTTCATCACCTTCAGATGTGTATGAATTCTGACCCACGCATCAAATAGTTACACATTGAGAAGCTTACTTGAATTGTGCTTAAAATTATTCAACGGCCATCCCAGAAGACATCACAATTCACAGAACATATATTCAGACCCAATGCAGAAATTTAATAGCGAAATTCTAGCCTCTATTCACGAAGATCGCGAGTGGGTGGATTTTTTTTTCAGGATGTAAACCTCGCTGGTATGGCTTAATATGGAAGGGAATTAAATGATGAGTTCCGTGTTGTAGTGCACCAATTAATTTTATGTCAGAGAGATAAGGACTTTTATTAAGGAAAAAAATTAATTAACTTCTAATTATTGTCGAAAATAGGGCATGTTTATGCTTAAATGAAATGGGATGGAACGAGAAAATCATTGGTGGAATAATTTAAATGATTAGGCTGTCCATATAAGAGTTGGATAAGTGGTCAATAAAGGATCAATACATAGAAATAAAGACAGGCTGTCGACCCAGACACTAGAATATATTCCCCCCCAACTCGTAAACAAAATAAAATGGGAACTATAGTCAGCAGTTTCTTTTCAAATATAGGATCACAATACATAGCCATAGTCGACTTGGTATAACAAAGCCCAAATCCAAAACTTAGCACAATAACTACGCACAGGCTTGAAAACAAAGGAGTGGAAATCCCCAAGCCTAGACGCTGTAAGAAATGCTCCTACTCCACTGAGGCAAGGAACATGTCTCTCAGTAGGGGGATGTTTCTTGTAGATATGCGGGCCACGCAGATTAAAGAAAGTCATTAAGAATCTAGTTAGAACATTATTTCGCAAACAAGAGAAATAAATAGGGGCCTCGGTGACCCAATGCACTAGTATGGGCGTATAGGACCTAAATGTTACACCCCAATTGCAAAAAAGAGCCACCCACAGATACTGTAACATCTTCCTATTTTGTAAAAGCCGAAGGTGCCATGTGTGGAAGGAGAAGGTCGACCATCTATACCATCTTCCAAAAGAGTTGATAGAGGAGCTAGAAAGAGCTCTACTCTTACCAAACCCAGAACCGAGCTAGTTCCGAGCATTAAACTGTCCAGTCATCCATATTCTGAACACTAACCAAACCTAACCAACCAAGAGTTCCTGACACAGTAAAAGCCGAAGGTGCCATGTGGTGAAGGGGAAGGTCGACCATCTATACCATCTTCCAAAAGAGTTGATAGAGGAGCTAGAAAGAGCTCTACTCTTACCAAACCCAGAACCGAGCTAGTTCCGAGCATTAAACTGTCCAGTCATCCATATTCTGAACACTAACCAAACCTAACCAACCAAGAGTTCCTGACACAGTAAAAGCCGAAGGTGCCATGTGTGGAAGGGGAAGGTCGACCATCTATACCATCTTCCAAAAGAGTTGATAGAGGAGCTAGAAAGAGCTCTACTCTTACCAAAACTAGAACCGAGTTAGTCCGGAGCATTAAACTGTCCAGACATCCATATTCTGAACACTAACCAAACCTAACCAACCAAGAGTTCGTGACACAGTAGTTACATCATGTACAAGCCTGAAATAAGAAGCACAGGAGCAAAATATATCGCACCTTTCACGCCCAGCTCTGATTGCGCTGCTAAGTACCAAGTGCGGGGAAATAGTACCCGGATAAGAAGTTATGAACAAACAAACTCAATTTGTTTACAAAATGCGAGGACAGGCTCAGGCAATATCAAGATAGACGGAAATCTAGTGATAACTATTGCTCTATGTACATGGCATTTGCCTGTTTACTCTGACTATTTAACTCATGCCCCAAATGGGAGTCAATGACCAATCACGTTTCAATGATTTCTGTTTTACAACCAATCAGAGTCGTGTTTCACGAAATATTTATCAGTGTTATAATTACCATATATTAAACAAAGCTCCTCGTTTTTAATATTCTGAACAGGTCTGACCGTTATTTTGCAGTGACTGAGCCTATAAGAAAATATGGCTACCAGATTGTATATATAGTGCATACATGTCAACATTTGTAGCAATTTATTATACCACCAAAAAAAGAAACCACTGTTTGACTTTCTTAAATGTATTTTTTCCCAGGTAATAATCCAGAAAAATATAATTGTAATATTTACATCATACGACATCAGAAATGAATTAATATACAGATTGATGTTTCATTTTTTCTCCACTAGAGAGCATTCTTACAATATTGCGTTCCTTTGGCAATAAATAGTATGATCTGGTTGCAGTGATAAACAAAAGAAGCAGTAGAAGCGTACCTATCGTTTCTCATTTGTTTTCAAACATCGCCGTTTGCATTAAATATATAAATATTTTGAAATAACTACAGTTAAATAATGATTTGTGAGTAAACAGCTTAATTTTATTCGTTAAATAGTCCTAACAAATGCCACTCTTGATTTCCAAATTCTCTAGATAAATTCACTCCTCACTTCGTGAGTCGTGAATTTATCGATAATTTGGAAATCACTCGTGGCATTACTTACGAAAACTTTTACATACTACAAACTTACATATTCACAACTGTATTAATTCACCTGTTGTTCTGCACTGAAATTAATAGTTACGCTGTCTATGATAACTGTAGATACTACAGGGTAATTCAGAATAAGTATTATAGACTTCTAGAGGTAGTAGAGGGGACTTAGTAGATAAAGTTTTGATAATGAACCCATGTCAGGAAACGTATCATTTCGATGTAAAATAAGTTTGAAGATCGAAACACAATGGGCTGATATCGTGTGTCTTGTATTTCTGAATAAGTATTACAGACTTCTACGCCAAGGTATGATAATAATAATAATAATAATAATAATAATAATAATAATAATAATAATAATATTATTTTACCAGGCAGAGTTAAGGCTTTAAGGCCTTGCCTAACACTCAACCAGGTTAAAGCCTGATGCCTTACACGACTCGGCTACTACTACTCTTAAAACCACGATGGGTATTCAGAGTAGGCTGCCGGGTTTCAACCAATCATGCCATGCCGACGAATTGACGGTAAATTACGAAAAAAATAAAATAAATGAAGTATAACAATGAGAGTTTTGTTGGCTATGTAACTGTAGATAGTAAGCCGCAGGACGATCTGTTAATAAACATTGCATAATGTTTGTTGTTATTGTTCCCGTTGACAGACTGGACTACCGTAATGAAACAGTTTCTTGAATCGGAAATTACATACAGGACGGAGGCCAGAAATATGAGATTAACTGGGATATAACACAACGAACAGGTATGGTACCAGGAAAATCCATGCCATTCAGCGAGCTAGTCGCTCCTTATCGCGAGTGACAAGCATAATCCCAATACATTACCATTATAATGCCTCATATTCGTGTGAGAGTTATTTTTCAATCATTGTTTCTATACCGGTTTGGTTCAACATTTAAATCGTGTCAATGTCACATAAGAGATCTTAGAATGTGAACTGTATGACCAGAGTCCATTCAGCTAGGACTTACCTCAGTTAGTTGAAAAAATAGTAAACATTCAGCATTCTAGCACACACTCTATATATATATATATATATATATATATATATATATATATATATATACACACACACACACACAAGAAAAATAAATGTTTGTGCTAGGATTCTTGAGTAGCGCAGTTGGAGGTAGAGTTGGAGTTAGAGGTATCGGGTTTAAATCCCGGCTCATATATATATATATATATATATATATACACATTATCCATCCATAGTAATTCTGCCCCGAGGGCAGGTCGTTCACTGCAATAATAGCATTTTCAAGCTATGCTTTGCAGCTTTATTAGGGAATTATATGTTCGGTAGCTTCCCGTTGCTTTCCACATCGGTGAAGGATGATGATAAGGATGATGATGATGGCCAGATGATTTTCGGGGACTGTTGGGCCCTAAGCTTCCTGACATTTGTCTTACAGGTGAGGAAAAACCTCACCCAGGAGCCTGTCCCGATCGGGAATAGAAACCGAGCCCGCTGCGTGACAAGGTAGAGACCACAGTGGTGGACTAATATATATATTTTTTTTTCTCTCTAATTCCATGCTTACGATGAATATACATCGACAAACGTTTAAGTATGTTAATTAGCTAACTAACTCACTCACTGGCAACTCGGAGGTTGTGACCGCGCGGACATAAGCAGTCCACATATTCTATTCTGGGCTAATATTTTCTAGCTATTTCTAAAGGGAGCATTTCCCTCTGATTAGCTACCTGAAGTTTTCGTGTCCCTCTTTTACTCTCCTTTTGCACCAGATGTCCTGCCAATCAGTAAACTAGACTTAAATATTCTTATTACGTCTGGTATCCTTCAAAGATCATAGAGCTCGCTGCAATTAAATTTTCTCCATTTACTTGTGTTTTCATCTTCGTTTGGTCGAAAACTTTTCCTAACACGGGAACTATCAATGCTCTCATATCGAAACCTACTTTAATTTCTTTATGACAGCAACTCTCTACTCATTTGGACAAAGAGACAAAAAAAAATACGAGTTTGAACTATAAATACCGGTAACAAAAAGCGATACCCCTATTTCTTGGAAAAAAAAAAAACAAGTGGGGTTGGTCTGTGGTATGCTGGGGCACCCCTTGCTGCAGATAGTAATGAGTGCGGGACATAACTACATACATCGTGTGCGTTTGTCCAAGCGTTAATGCCGAACTACAATTCTACACAATACAGTATTGCGGTCTTGATCTCAAGACTTTGTAGTTGAAACTCGCAGCTGATTTTTGGTACATGCGATCCTTCCAAAATGATAACTTCATCAACAAAATTTAAGACAGATTTCGAAATAGAACGTTGATAATTCCATTGTAAGCTTTTTATTCTCAAATATTCACAAATTTTGAGTCTGTCTTGCAGTAAAAGATCTTGTATCGCATACACATTATAAAATTTAAAAAATTACAGATATATTTAATTTTATTTAAATATTTTTTGAGAGAATTTGGCACGACAGGAGTAATTGTAATACATAAGTAAATAACATACGTTTCCGGAGTTCAGCGTAGCTTACATCCTTTATGCAGCTAACTAGGGTGGGCCAAAGAAACTCATTTCTTTATTTGAAAGTTGTAATAGCGCGGAAAAGTTGCGAATTATACAGACAAAAAAAAAAGAGAAAAAATATAAATTTGTTGACATCTTCCGGAAGCGCAAAGCTCTAAAGTTTGACGAAATATGAAAAAAAACTTCATTGTTGCGATTATTTTTTAAATTTTTTTAATAAGATGTTTTCGTGATGTAATAGTTTGTAACGTCTTCAAATAGAGCCTAAAAACATTGTGTTTTAATTTGTTTTAGATCAGTTCATATGATTCAGTCGCGCCTAGGGCCTAAAATTTGCGAAAATATAGAAAAAATCAGATTTTTACGAGATTTTTATATCCTCAATATACCTTCTTTAGATGTAATAGTTACAGTATTCTTATTTTTGAACATAAGAACATTGTGTTTTACTATCGTGTGAATAAATTAACAACTTCCGGTCCCGCAATGACCCCAATGCTACAGAAAAACACTACCTGAAATAAATAATAGTTTTAAAAAACTAAAACAACACGCTTTATTAGAAAACCGAACTAAAAGAATTAAAAATTTTAATTTCCAACACGCTTGAGATAAATAATTTTACCATCAAAAGCGTGGGGTGCTCTTTATCAATTAATGTATTTCATAATAAACAGATATTGGTAAAAGTAAAGTCTCTAAGAAGAAAATGTAAAACTCATAACAAGCACCCTACGCTTTTGATGGTAAAATTATTTATCCCAAGCGTGTTGGAAATTAAAATTATTTTTAATTTTTTTAGTTCGGTTTTCTAATAAAGCGCGTTGTTTTAGTTTTTAAAACTATTATTTATTTTTTATTTTTAGTTTTAATATTTTACAGAATAAGATAAAAATGCAAATATATTTAAATTCGATACTATTGTAGTATGAACTAAAAGTAATACTCTTCAAAAGAAACCTCCCAGCCGGATTTGAACCAGCGACCTATGGATTACTGAAATTATGTACCACTAGAGTTCACCGCTCTACCAACTGAGCTCTTACAAAGATTGACTAAAAAGTCGACAAGTCCGCAACCTATTATACCAGTTTTATTTTTTTGATTTTCTAATGATTCTGGCCATGATTTTAGAAACAAAATATGATATTATTGTATTGTCACGGATCTTCTACAAGTATACATAGTTTCAAGTCGGTCCAATGATTTTTTAAGTGTGTGAAAATCGCATTGATAGATTTCGTTACATAGATATATAGATAAATAGATCCAGGTCAAGCTAATATAAAGCGTGTAAAAAGATAGTTAAGCCTATTACATGATGGGTGATAACAGTAACAACGGGCATGGTACATTTCGATTTGTTCGATGTTTAAAAAGCTTAAATATTTAAGTTACAGTATAGTTTTTAACAAAAACTTACTTTTATAAAAAATTAGAACAGAGTTCTGAATAAATAGTCCATGTCAGTTGAACCTGCCCATTAGTACTGTTCTCTATTTGTAACCGAATTTACTTTGAAGACTGATTTGCTGGTGAAGTTAGGCATAGATTATCTGAACAGCAGAAGGGTTCTTATAAATCCGTCTCGAGATTCAGCTGCACAAAGTTTTGCTGAGGCTTCCGTGACGAATTTTACACAGCGTTCAACAACCTGCGTGTGAACTGGGAATTGCTTGAAAGTAATGTTCCAGTCAGGGATTGAGTCACTGTCGATGTGCGATTTGATCTCGTCGTCACTGATTTTTGCCAATAATAGTCGAGAAGATAATTCACAGTCTATCCAGTTGATCATTTCCGAGTTTCTTGCGCATTGAAGTCGATTTTTAGTGGCGTGAATGTTCTTACTGTTTTCCTTCTTGCATCTATCTGCCTTGCCTTCAGAATTCTTCGAAGTCCGAGCTCTCCTATGTGTTTCTCGTCATCTTGAGTCATGGCTAACAGTAAGTGTTCTTGGTTGGGCGAAAAAAAAACAATTCGTTTGATCACAGCGAAACACAACAACGGTTGCTTATTATTGCAGTAGATAGGTTAAGAAGCTTTTTTATTTGAACTGTATAATCTTGGTCGTTATCACTGTCCTTACTTGGAAGACAACGTCCTTCATCTTCAGTTTCCACTAAATTTTAAGAATTTGAGCCTGAGGGTTTCGAAACATCTTCTACATATAAGTGACTGCCACGTAACTTCCTTTCCAATGGTTTGTTACGCTCCTTCGTTTCACATTTGTCTAACGTTCTAATTTTTCCTATTCCGTTTTTTGACAGCTTTTTTTTCTATCTCATTATCATTTGTTGTGAAAAATATATTACGGCTATTATATTTAAGTACAAATTATTTATCTTATACCAAAAGTGCGTAAAAATGTAACAATTTCATTTTATTCCCAGTTACTCAAATTCTTCATATCCTCTAATATACCCCTTTTGATCTTGTAATATTAAATCTTCGATTTTGGCTCCACATCCCTTATAAAATGTTTTTCCTAAATTCATTTTCAAACCCCAGCTATCGTATTCGTACAATAATTTTCTGAACATGAACTCCATGTCTTCATATTCTTGAGCAATTATTACCTGGTCATCCGCAAACAGTGTGTATGATGTATCTGTTGTAGCGATTAATATGTAAGGAGACATATAAACTAAGATACAACTCTAATATGCTAGGAGCTGAAACTAAAATGTTCCGAAATATATTAAATTGTTATTAAAATTAAATAAATCTATAAAAAAATGAAAATAGAATATATTACTAATATCGCTATAAAATATGTATGTGGAAAAGTAAAAATACCCAGGTAAAAATTCCACCTACATTTGTCTAGAATAAAATACTGTAAAACGCTACCTGCTTTACAAATGACAAATAAAGATGTATTGTCAGAACTCTACCTACTACACAACTTACAAATAATATAGGAACACAAAAAGGGTATTGTCATAAGAATTCCAATTAGCAGTCTATACATCTAATAAGAAAAGATAACATTAGTTAGCTATTAAAATATTAAAAATCTATTGACCAATTCTTAGAAACTAATTAACGCTACTAAGGAATTCCAAGAAATTATAAAGATTTACTACCTGCCTAGTACAGACAACAAAAGACATTCATTCACCTCTAGAAAAGATAATCTCTTAACATTGACAGTTTACAAAGAAACTGATAAACATTTTTCAATTAAATATCAAAGAACCAATTTACCCAGTTCTTAGAAATGTTATACACACTAGTAAATAATATTATAAAACATAAATATATATTCAATTGTAAGGAGTGGATTCGAGAAAAGTGGGAGGAGCCCCCGCCTTCATAAGCGATAACTTATATCAGAATAAGCACTATCACTCTCAGTGACTCTGTGTTCAGTGTTGGAACATAGTAAACCTGCAGACCGCGATCTCCGATTCAGTGTTAATATTAGATTCGTCCGAGAAATAGTTAAATTTAAAGTTATAGTCCGTTAAGCATATGGACTTTAAAAATATTGACTCGAGCACGTGGACCTCTAAGTATTTCATCGACACCACTCTTAGATAAAACTTGTAACTGTATTAACAAAAGTGTATTTCTCCGAAAATAAAGAGTTCTTGGATTCGTTAAAATTGAGTGTACATTTATACGTTGTTCTTTTGCTTATAAAGAGTTCATAACCCTGAGATCTTCTGCCTACCACCGAGCTCCGGTACACTGTTGATCCATCTTCAATTGGCACTCCCATTCATGAACATTTTTTTGTTGCAGTTTGACACTGCTCTATGTATAAATATCTTAAATACTGTTGGTGAAATGCTACGATCTTGACGAAGGCCTTTTGTTTCTTTAATTTCTTCTGATACACATTTTACAGTTTTAATTTTAGATACTGAATTTTTATACAATTGTTTTTATTGCGTTAATAATTGTATAGTTTATGGTCATATCTTCTAATGCTCCCCAACTTTTGTAAAGGTACGGCGCCCTTTCTGAATCCACAATTGTGAAATGAACTTTTTGGTTATTATTTGTCTTTTCAATCAATTGTTTTAGTACAAATATGTGATAAATTGTAGACCTCTCAGACCTAAAGCCTGATTGTACTTCATTCTACTTATGTTTATAATTTTCTACCAAATAGTATTTGATTATTTTTCCATATATACGGCTAAAATATTAATTACGGTTATTCCTCTATAATTATTGCTCACATCTTTTCTTCCTTTCATATGAATGAATGATATCAACCCAATTTTCCATTTTACTAGTACATCTTCTCCATTTTATTCATCTCTCAGAAAGGCTCCTTAACAATTGAAATGATTTCCTTGTACTATATTTAATTAATTATGGCAGTACTTCTTCCCCACAAGCCGTTCCATTTTTCAAACTTTCAATTGCTATCTCTGCTGTATCAATATCTGAATGTATACTCGTTCTGTTTTGATCATCAGTTTTCTTTAGAATTCCACTTAAAAATTCCGAATGATCTTCAGTTAATAGCTTGCTAAAATATAATTTCCATTCATTTAAAGAAATTCCCTGAATATTGATTTTATTGTGTCCAGACTTCCTTAAAATTTTTAATAATAATAGCAATATTAATAATAATAGTAATGGTAATAGAAATTGGAGGGGTCTCTAACTGCGGAATTCACCATAGTTTATAAATTGTACATTGATGGTGGACCACAGGGATGATTCCCTGGAAACATGTGGTAAAGCAAAAGGTTGTAATGTTCCATATTGGAAATAAATAATTTGATAAATGATGATTTATTAATAAAACACGTGATATTATTATTATTATTCACTTCACTGATGTTAATTTACACCTTTAACATACTGTTGCAATTTAAATTATTAATTTGTAATTGAGTTCCGAAGTACACCAACATGATGGACATGGTGCACACGTTCGATCTTTGTACTAGTAGTAATAATAATAATAATAATAATAATAATAATAATAATAATAATAATAACAATAATGTTACGCTGGAAGTTAAGCCCAGTCGTAACGTAGCGTAAAAAGGATCTCTAAGGTTTAAGTGGTCTTTGGCCCGAGCGGTTGGCCTTGGTTTTTGGGGATGAATTCCACATGTAAACGCATTCAAACAAATATTGCCATAATTTATTAAATAAAACAACCATAACGAGATATACTAAAAATCATCATAAACAAAATATAACAATTATAGTAAAAATTCGCCATGTTGATTTGAGCCGAACAATTAAACTTTGTTAATATTCAGAGAGAGAAAAAAACATTTAAAAATCAACTTTAGGTTATTATGTTTGACCCTTTGGTCTTCTTATGATAATGCATTTTCTTAACAATTAATAAAATTATTCTAAGTTATTTGATTCTGAAAATGACCATTTTAGAAAACTTTATTTTTTAGAGTGTTGATTTTTACCCATGAAGAGCCGCTCTCGTCCCCCAGGAGGACCTTTCGGTCCTCCACAGCGTTCTCACTTTTCTCCCAAAAACCCAGCCTTTTTATATTATAATTTCTACCTTTCTCTATTCTCAAAATTAGTGGAAACCCTATTTTTCTTATCCAATCTTTCGTAATATTCCTAGTTCTGTCAGGGCCAAGTTGTATAAGATGTTTGCTTCCCTTATATAATGTGTTATTCAAAAGGTACAATAATTTCTGCTTAATCTAATTTTTCGTAAATATGTTATAATAGTTTGAAAACATGTTGATTGAAAACTTGTCCTGTTGGGTTGTGACATGCATTTTCCAAGATATTATAATATTTTCTTAATATTTCCTAATTTTTTATTACTTAAAGTCCTTGTATAAATTTCGAGTGTGACTTCCATCAGAATTTTAAAGGTGATTATTTATTCCCTATCTTCTGGTATAATAAACAAATATCTTGTGTATATGTTTCATCGGTTTTTTATAGTATTTTATTATTATGGCAGTTAGGTCCTAGTGTAGGCGCAAAAAATAACAATAACAATAACAATAACAATAATAATAATAGTTATGATGATCTTGAAGATTTTCGGGCTGCAGGCCGTGGTCGTGAGGCTTGTAGTTCCCGACGTTTCGCCTCACGACCACGGCCTACAGCCCGAAAATCTTCTTCAAGATCATCATAGCAACTCCAGCCGTGAAAGTCTACGCGAATACAATAATAATAGTTATTTCGCTTTTTAAGAGTAGAAATACAGAATAAAATAGAAATCATTTTAACAATTCAAAAATGTAACCTCATCGGAAATCGAACCTGTGACCTCTTGTATACATATCAAGCCACTAAGAACGATTTTACAGAACAATTGTCTCAAAGTTATACTTTCGCGTCCTGCGTTTTGCACACGGATAACGTATATTCCGGAGGCCACGAAGGCACCATATATTTATACTATCATAACTGAAAGGGTTACATCCATGCTCCGAAACATAAATGATCTTGGGAACCCTATAGTTCGCAATGTAGGACACCTCCCACAATGGCGTACTACACGTAGAAACATATTCGACACAGTAAACCACCCATAGTATTCAGCATGAAATAACCAAGATCATAGAGGTCAGCGCAGATTTGCGTGGCTCATTTCCGGTCCTGAAAGAGCCCAGCTAATCACTACACACGGTTTTGCCCGATGCCCCCATCAAACGAGATCTATCTGCCTTGGAATCAAACATCCACATTATATCAATTGCAATAGCACATGCTAACATATAATCAATCCCCATATAATTGCCGTATAGGCAAGGGCACACCAGCGAAACCCAATACTGTACACAACAACGCGAATTCGCCGTCAAGGGACAAATAACAGTCCCAGGAAAAGGCACATTGGACAGCACAAATAGCTGTCAACAACAGTCAGTCAGTCCACTAAGAACTGAGTTAAGCATTCGCTGGCTTGCTGTACTTGGAAGAATGCTCTTCGAAGGAAGAAGGGAAGCATACTTTAGCTCTACTGTGTAATTAGTTTACTCGTGTGAGTCGCGAGATAGAACTTTAAATATTCGAGATCAAGAGTCTGCCCATTATTATTTTTTGCTTAGTGTACTATGTACACACTGAGCCGAAACTAAGCACTTTATTAACACTGAGCACTAGTGTTAAGTAGTAGATGTTACGCCGAAGCCGGAGCACTGATGTAAATGCTGGAGAAAATGTACAAATTACTTGATTATTATTAGAGCATAGACTGTTGCTGCTTCTTTGAAGTCACGTATTCCAAATTATAGCGAAAAATTGGGATAGTAGGAAGTAACAACTCCCACTTTTTCTGGACAGTCGGCGTTATATGTCGATCGGATTGTCAGCCCTGCATGACGGTCACCTTTACCTCCAGTAAAAGCGTCTGGTATTTATAATCGTTGTAGATTGAGTCGATCCCAGGACCATGGCGCCGCCAGAAGATTTAGGCCAGTTTAAAAATCTAGACCCACCAGAACACGAATCTCCGAACTTCCGGCATAAACAACAAATTTTCTGTAGTAAAAAGTATTATGCCTTAAATATAATTTCAGAACTGTTGCCATTGACTTAGTAAAAGTAAATTTATCGCTGTAGATCAATCGGAATCGTAACCTACAACATTTTATTAATACCATTATACAATTAACCATTGAATTGACATTATATGTTGTATTAAACAGTACCAACTAAATTGGAAACACCATCTTGAAAGAATGAGTTCAAATCGGATCCCCAAAGCTGTTTATAATTATATACCAAGAGGACGAAGATCACTGGCCCGTCCTATGAAACGCTGGAGGGAAAATGTTCTATAGGATCGTAACAGGCCTTGGCTTAATACTTGGAAGGAAGAAGAAGAAGATGCTGTATGACATATTGGTTTCAATTTATTCGATATTATTAATAGAACAATTACATTAAAGTGATCCCAGTAGAGACCGTAGGAGGGCCTTGGGGTTGCGTTAGGTTAAGGCTCCCACCTATATAGAAAATCGGCACATGATATCGGCCAGATTGTCAGCCGTGTGTGATGTCCACCTTCACTTCCAGAACATAGTCTGGTACCATTCAACTAGAGGCTGAATCGAACTAAGGACCATGTAACTGACAGACGGTTTAGGTAAATTTGAAAATCCTGACCTCACTGGCTCTCGAATCACTATTTTCCGGCTTATAGCGTATTACCTTAACCAACTACGTTACCGCGCGATTGTTATGTATAAATTAGCAAAAATAAACAAATTAGCTGAAATAACATATTTTTATACTAAATTGGATTAAAGAACCCAATAATTACAGTAAAATTATGCATCAGTTGTATTTATTTCGGTACAATCTTCGGATCCGTGACCCAAAATATTAGACAGAGTCTGCCTCTGGAACCCTACTTCACGCCTTGGTCACTCAATGTGGGTTTTATAGCGGACGAATCGGAGCAAGGGCTGGTTTTTCTCAGGGATTCTCCATTTCCTCTGCGAAAAATTAAATTTTACCACTTCGCCATACTCACGTCGTCCATTTGGTTACATTTTTTGGCTGGATTTTTTCGGGGATTCTCCATTTTGCTCTGTGAAACAATTAATATTACAACTTCGCCATACTCACGTTGTCCATTTGGTTTCATTTTCTGGCTGGCTTTTCTCGGGGATTCTCCATTTTGTTCTGCGAAAAATTTAATATCACAACTTTACCATACTCACGTCGTCCATTTGCTTTCATTTCATTTGTACTGTGATAGTAAGACAGCCTTGGTCAGCCGTATCCTTAGCATTACAGACTTTCAATAACAGGAACATCACATCGTTTTATCCCTTGAACCGGAATTAGGCCAGAATATACTTAAACTGGAATGAGAAACTGAATATCGCTAATTTAAGGGTTAACGTTATTTAAGAGGTATCGCAAACACTAGAAAAGTATCAACAGATTTAGTTTTCAATTTATTTAATTAGATAGCTACTAAATTCAATAATACATAAAACAACAACTAAAGAAAAGTCATCTTAATGATTCATAGCATTATTATGGCGCGATTTTGAATAAATATGAAGCATTCTATATGTTTACATCCGTCGTCTATTCTTTCAATCTGATTGCCTACTATAGTTAATTAGGTTTTGGTGCGTAACCCTAGGAAGGTGAAGACGTTTCAGTCAATATAGTCTCGTCCAATGTTTAGACGAAAAGCAGCTATAGCATGGTCAACTCTATTTTGGAATGATATGTTTTATTGTTTTGTGTCCATCTAGCGTTTATATTTTGCATTTTTTTAGGAAGGATTTGAATTGTCCCTTCACCATATGCTCTGAGTTGGTCCTTGCCAATTATACGTAGGCTGTCTCCTTTCTCTCATAGTGTGACTCTTTGCTCTTTACCACATCACTAGAAACGAAATGAATCCAGTTAATGATGCTTGGAATTTTGAGAGAGCTAGTCTTCCAATATACCAATCATTACTTTGAGGCGAACGCGTACAATATCTCGGGCAGTTCCAGAATTTTAATAGTTGAAAATACTGATATCGTTTTATGGAATTATAAATAATTGATAATGTGCTGAGTGCTCTAAAACTTGAAGAATAATTATAATTATTTTACTTTCTTTGCACTGATTGAGTGCTTTTATCTTCATTAACTTGATTTTTAAGTCTACCACATAAATCAACTGCATGGCGTTATATGTTAACTACGTATGGGCGACATTCTCTTGTTTATTATGAGCCCACCAAACATGGAGCACATTTTCACTTGAAACATTGCAAGGGATACGTATATACGCTCGGCGGTAAACAAAACATTGGCGCTGAAGACTCCTGGTAACTTCCGAGCGTTCTATATGGGATTCATGAAAGTATAAGAATGCAGGTGATTTTATATGGCTGAAATAAAACACAACATTGTTAATGTGGGATTTGGCAACAGCGGAATTTTAATTAATACTTTTAAAGATAGAGACAAGTGATGGAAGCGTTTTAAATATAAGCCTACACAATGATGGAAAACAGGACTAAGTTTAATTAACAATTTGAATAGCTAGTAATTAATACTGCATATAGTCATTGTTAGTTTTCACTCTACATGAATGATTTGAACTTAACTGAACAATCTTGACATAGCAAAGTAAACGTACGGCTAGATTTTATTTTCATTCACTAATTAACTGTAAATATATCGCTATCAATGTTTTAAACTGTAGTAATATAATTGTTAATCAAGTACTTTTACAAATTTAAACGGCGTATAACTTTATTTACCTACACTGATAAAGTAGTCATTCTAAAAGTATTCACACAGGGCAGGCAAACTGCAGTGAATGAACTATATATACTCTTGAAATGTTTAGTATTGAAATTATAAATAATATTTTAGTCTACAACGGATTTTACATAAAACATTCATTAAATTTTGGAACTATCGCATTGGAATTAAATCATACTAATTTAGTTACGCTAATTTGTCAACAGATATCAGCGAGTGATATGTGGATAGAACCTCGCCTCAAACTGTCATCCAGTATGTGACTAAGGTATTACTTGCATGGGAAAAGCCAATTAAATTTTGCTCAGGGGCCCTAATTTAGATATGAGGTTCTTTTATGTGTCCGGAAATCTTCAGACTTTGGACTCCTGGTGGATTGTCCCTTGGATTTTTCCAACGTAAAAAGATTCACCCATCCCGCCGGGTTTGAGTCCGCGACTCTCGGACCAGAGGCAAGGAACTTAACCCCTTGTCCCCCCGAAGGAGATAAGAAGCAATTTGGATAATCCTATCGTCCTATATGCAGGGCGGTAAGACATATTTTAATATAAACAATATTTCGATACCAACTGTTTAATAATTAAGTCATTGACATTAATCATACTACGTTAATGTAGTGAAAACTGTCAGTCATATAGTATTAAACCTAAGTTTTTATAATATTCACAATTTATATATAATGGACTTCGACAAGGTTGCCCCCTTTCGCCAATACTTTTTAATATATATTTAGATGATATCATTAGTACATGGCAAACTTCTTTAGATGGATATTTTATGATAAACAGTACGAAAATGAACTGTCTTTTATTCGCAGATGACCAGATCATTGTAGCTTCCTCAGAAAATCAACTACAAAGATCAGTTTATAAATTATGGAAACTAATAAACAATTATAATTTAAATATATCAACAGAGAAAACAAAAGTCAATTGCATTTATTGGAACTCACCATAAAAGGACAAAAATTGTAATTGGAGCAAACATAATTGAACAAGTAACTTGTTTGAATTATCTGGGATGCATGATATCGTACCAGCAAAATTTGGACATGGAGAAGAAATTAGGGAAATTTCAACAGATATGTGGTTCAATAAGAAGATATTTGAGAAATAAGACCACAAGGGAAACTCAATTAAAATTTTACAAAACATTAGCCGTTCGAACATTAACATACGGGTCTGAGACTTGGCCTTTAACGATCTCTGATAAAAATAAAATTGAGACAATAGAAATGAGATTTCTCAGATCAGTTGCAGGTGTAACTCTAAGAGATCAAAAGAGAAGTCAAGATATCAGAGATGAACTACAAATCTATAATATAAACGAGAAAATACACACAAATAAACGTAATTCGTTTGAACATATACAAAGAAGGCCAAATAATCGTTTATCAAAACAGCTGCTTCATTATAGGCCTCTAGGCCGAAGAAATGTAGGAAGACCAAAACGTCGTTGGAAGGACGACCTGCGCCTGCGGCATGTAGTGCGGCGGGGAGCGGAACGGGCCAACAGGGTCCATACCTTGAAGATGATGATGATGATGATATAATCATTTATAAATAACAGCAGTCATAATACACCGTGTTCCAAAATGATGGACGGGGTTTCAAAGTTGTTTAACTTCCCTTACATGATATATATATATAAGAACAAAACTTACATGGGATTAAAGAGAAACTCTTCGAGTTTTCATAACATATTTTATAAGTGTTCGATGTGAGGAGCTTTCGTTAAACGGCACACATCTGGCCGATAGTAGAATTCCTCCCAACCCTAGATCAGTATATTTGGAGTAATGGATTCAAAAGCAGCAACAATCCTTCTTCTCAAGTCTGGAAGGTCGACGGGAAGCGGTAGTACGTACACATGGTCCTTCACATACCCCCAGAGGAAGAAATCACAAGGCGTTAGATCGGGAGACCATAGAGTTCATCGGGAATAAACCATGCCATGCTTTGATTTCCTCGATTCTTTCATTTGGTGTTTGTGGACGTCCTGGACATTTGTTTTATGGATACACCCAGTTGTTTCTAACTGTCTGTACCATCGACCGATACTCTCATCTGTCGGAGGATCAATTCCAAATTGCCGTCGGAATGCTCGCTGCATTGCAGTAATGGAACCAGGCCTCGCAAATTGCAACACACAGAATGACTTCTGTTCAGAAGTCACCATTTTCACAAATTTAACGTTGTGACGTAATGATGAGAAGAAACCAATTACTGCATATATTATTATTATTGAATCTCCAAATATTTTGAAACCATATTAAGCCACTAAGGCATGTTAGGGTTGTAAAATTACTGCATATACCATATGAAACTTTCGCAGTTTTTCTGTCATTATAGCAATTTAATCACGCATCCAATCTCCGTCCATCATTTTGGAACACGGTGTATAACGATGGAATATTTACACATTCATTCGTTCATAGTGTTCTGCTCAAGAGCTGGTCTTTCACTGCAAACTCAGCATTCTTATATACACATTAATGTAACATGTTATTTGCTTAGCAAAATTTTAACTATATTTGTGCTTTTAGCAGAACCACCAATGTCATCTTGACTCCATGATTAGGAGTCGAAATAGTATTCCTGTGATATTCATAATATAATTAATTGTACCAGGTTTTCAGAATGTTACATTTTAAATATTTTACATGTAAATCTTCAAAGATGAGCCACTAATTTTACTTTAGGCTAATAAATAATTTCTCATAATTAGCTCTACTTACAAATTTACCGAATTCTATATCAAGCCATTTTCTGCAAATAAGATGATTTATTTTCAAAATGTATAGATATAAATTTGTGTTTTGGCGCCTTTTCTTCCGGTAAAAGCGAATTCCTGCCTAGTCCTTGAGGACAAAAAGGAATAATATTATTATGATGACTTTTTTTTTTTCCATTACCATTTTAACTCTTTAAACTTAATTTACTGATTTTTTATTTGTTACCTATTATTACTTCTTTATACAGGACTATATAACGCATAACACACCCACATCCGATTGTAATGCCAAAATTATCTTAAGAGAAAATTCACAGTATAAGGCCGGGAATCAATTTTTTCACAGTATACGGTCGGATATCACTTTTTTCGTAGTCACGAATGTATACAGCGAAAACCAAACGCCAGTCCACAGACCAAACAAACAATGAAACATAATTGGTGACAGCAACTCGTTTCAATTTTTAATGTTCTTCTATTAAAGAGTAATTTCAGTATGCAATGCTGTCAACTGCGGTTTCAGGCAGACACGAAATATCACAACGCAAACAATAAAGATACTATACTGTTTTAGCCTACTATAAATCAACTTTAAAATTAGGTATTGGTTACAGCGCTGTTCTGGTAAATGTTCCAACAAGCACTTAAAAAAATCTTCATAAGAAATTTGTGTACTAACGTGCAGAGTACATTGCTATTAACTGTAAAAATCCACTTATCTAGCCTGTGTTTTACCTTTATTTTCATCTTGCTAGTGGACATATGCTCTTTTGGAAATCATGTTCTCAACAGATGGAAATCCTAACATCTAGGCCCAGCAAACATTTTCCGGTGCCAATATTGCATTACGTGACGAGAATATAGATCGTTCTAGAAAAGACAGGCGATATTTTCTAATCCAAGAAACTTCTTTTCAAATTACGACTAGGCAAATAATTTTAATGCATTATTCTACTGAAATACCTAGGCTTATTTTAAGATTCTGTAATGTAAAATATAAATTTTCGTTGTTCTATTTCAGTCAAATAGGCTAAGAAATATAGTGCATCCTGAAATTTAGTGATTACACTGTTTAACCTATGGACATGGAGAGGTATACTTAGCATTTGTGAACCTTATTTTAGGGCGGAGAAAATTTCACGGAGAAATATACGATCGTAAGGTTCAATTTAGAAAATTATAAAACATTTAAGTACGAATATAAATAATGACTTGTTTAAAATATGGAATGCATACAATCTGAAAATGTGCCCACATTAATTAATAGGTAATTTGAGAAGCTTCTTCGATGTAGGATACAACCATCAATTTCTGTGAAGGTGAATATAAGGTTATAAAATAAATGCAATGTAAACTGTTATTTACGTGCCCATCCCCAAATTATAAGTCAATCTCGCAGTGACGTTGACTGTAAGATACTTCACATTGAAAACAATCGCATTAGTTCTCAATATTAAGCCAGGGTAATTAGTAATAAGAACATCATTAAAAAAAGTTTCTGGATACCTTTTCAACGCGATAATTTGCAGAAAGTTCGTAGGAATTCATCATCATCTTCTTCTTCTTGCAAGGATTAAACCTTTTTGGTACGTTCCGGCTCCAAGTATTTTAGCTGCTGTGTTCGGTTTTTTCGTGGGCGTCCCCGATCTATTTTTCCTCCTCCTGGTTGATAGTTTAGATTTTTCATAGGCAATTTGTTGGTATCCATTCTGCAGACGTGTTCATGCCATTTCTCCTACACTCTTCTTTTTTATCTGCCAAACTGAATATTTGTAGTTCTTTACGGAATTTAATTTGCCATTATATATAGCCTTCATAGATTATATAAAAGCCTTCGACAGGGTAGAAAGAGAAAACGAAAGAGGCTTTGCAAAACATATTATAAGAACTATTCAAAGCTTATATGTAAATACAAATATCAAATTCAATTCATAGGCTTTGAAAAAATCGGTGCTGGGCAATAATGAGCAAAAAATTCATAAAGATGCCAGTTTTTTTAGCTATGAAGAAAAACTAATTTGAAAAAAAGGTTATGGCGCTCATAAAGTTGAAAAAAATGAGCCCTCAATAGACAAAATCGGTTTAAAAATCTGGCAAAGAATTGAAAGCAACGAAAAAAAAATTAATTTTACTCCATTTTAGTACTCAGGCCAGTAATCACTGTAGAGACTTTCCTCGGGACTTAAATTGTAGCTTTTTATATCGTCTATCTCTCAGGAAAATATTATGGGAAAAATCTGTAACTTTCCGGAAAATTCGCTAAAATATAAAAAGGACAGATGTCTCAGCAATATACCATCCATATGGCTAATAATGATCACACGGAGAATCTTCAATATTATTTTTGTTGCTCTACAATCGACCTATGATTAAAAGGATGTTAAGTTCAATTATTGCCTAAAATACTCTTCAGAATATCGTGCTATTTCGGTCTGACGCGCTAGCGGAGGGGAAAGGCCGGCCTGGTGGGTGCTGCTTGAGCGCTGAAAAGCCATCTCGCGTATTCCTCACCATGTTGGCCTGCCCCTATGGAGCGGCGCGGTGGCGCGTCAGACTTAAATAACCTGATTTTTTGGAAGGGTTTTTCTTTATTGGTGTTTAATTGTTCTTTATGAACTTTTGTTTTGTGGGGGTTGTAGAGGAAACGCAAATAAAAAAAAATAAAAAAAGGCATACCGATACTCTATATTTATTTATACACCAATTTTTACATTTTAGCGAATTGTGTAGAATGTTGCAGATGTTTTTACACAAAATTTCCATGGAGGATAAGAATCATAAAATACTAAAATTTAAACCCCGAGAAAACTCTACAACGAATACGGGTCTAGTATATACTATGGTCAAAATTGAGATTATTTCGTCGTTTTAATTATTTTGGGAAAAAAAGAGAGTTGTGAACCGATTTTAGCTGTGCAAGGTTATTTTTTTGTTCTTTTTGAACGCAAATACCTGGTATTTTTGTTTTTCCTAAATAATGTTTTTTGTCCATAACTTAAAAATGTTTAAAAAACTTGTTTTGGCACCTTTATGATTTTTTACACATAATCGCCCTGTACATATTTTATTCCAAAACATGTGCATTGAATTCCTACGATTTATCTTCTAAATATCAAGTTGGAAAATGGGCCAGTTTTTTTAAATTTCTCTAATTACCCTGACCTATTTCGCTATTCCTGTTCCGACCTTTTCTGACTAATAGTACAGTAAGTTGTTAGCATACTACAACGTGGTGTGATGTAAATTTATTGTTTTAATTTCTCACTTTGTCTTTCTATAACAATTTATATGCGACATAAATTAAATTATTCACATACATTCTTATATGAATGTAGTTCATCACTTAAAAAATGAAGACCAGGAAAAGTGTCGTTGGACAGAATTTAGGGAACGCGAACGCTCGAATGCAGCTGCATACATTTTAACACGTTTCACATTTCCCGTTGATATCTGTGCAGGATATTTTGCAGCAATGACGTTCATAACATACTCTCGAAGAAAAGTTTTACTTATGTAGGTAAAATATCGCCTCAACAGTCTTGCCATTATTTTGTCTTGAGGTATGTATCAAATATTAGTTATATAGCGCTCATATGTCATGTGTTTCATTAGTACTTTGTAATTTTAAGCAATGACTTATAGATTGTCCACCGCTGTGTTCTGGTGCTAAATCATTGCTTCAGATGCAGCGGAAGCAGTTCAATCCCTGATCGAAACAAGTATCCTGGGCAAGTTTTCCGTGAAGTGTTTGATAAATATCAGGAAAATTAAAATCCAAGTAATCCCCGAACTTCATCTGATCATCACCATCGTCCATAATATTTTTCCTTATTTAATATGAATGACTGAAAGTCTTAAACGTTCGTGTTGCCTCAGAGTGCTCCAGTAATTGAGCTTATCACTCATCCAGACCTCCATGTTTTTGTGTGGTCAAGAAAATATGTGTGTGATTTAAAGTTGAAATTCTCTCCGGTCAAAGCATGTCTCTATAAAGGCTCGAGGCGTGAGACATGTAAAAGTTCCTACAAAGAGATGAGTTAAACTGAGGTACAGAAAGAAATAAACATATGTTGATTACTTAGGCTTTTATAATGTCATTTCTTTATTATTGTAGTTTTAGACAACTTTTATAGTTTGTATCTTGCGCCATAATTAAGTGATCTGAGGCATCATGTCCTGGCGCAGTGCTAAGGGACATGCTTGATTGGATTCCCCACTGACGAAGAAAATTTCTCATGGAATTCGGCCGTATGTGACCGATGCCTACCCTACACCGTGAGGAATTTGTTTATCTACAATAATTAGCAGTTAGAGGTAGAGAAAACAACCTATAGTGATTTGGAAACCCGACATACTGATCACTTGTCACTACTTTACTGGCTTGATTAACGTCCACCTCTGCAAATGGCATACGAGGATGTAAGGCAAGCAGACGACTGCAGACGTAGGGCCTTCTATACCTTCATCACATGAAGTTTGGAGTTTATTAATTTGTGCATGTTTTAGTTTTTCACTGCTGTGGTGTCCATGTAACATCACTGCCTAGTATTCTGCGGGACCATGTTCAATACCGGGACGGGACAAGTTTAATGAATGAGGTTTCATTCGGTGTCTTTCCTTACCCGTAAGATATATGAGACGGTTAGTACAAGTATTGCAATATTGAGAATAATAGGTTTAAAACTGAAGTTGTGTAAGGCACTAGCAGGCAAATGAAAATTATAACAATTATACTTTATCTACTCCTGACGCTTACATTTATATCCCTTTACCACTAAATAAAATTATGCTTCAAGAATGTAATTACGTACTAAACTCGTTTTTTACGAAAAAATCACTTTGCTTCTAACCGCCTCAAATGTCGGGAAATTTTAAGGCCCAAATATTCTCCAATATCATCTCGCCAACACAATCATCTTCCACATCATATTCGCCTTTTTGGTAGCTTAAGTGAATGGTGTGTCTTGTCTTAAATAATGTCTGCATTGTATCGGAGACGGTCTTGTCCTTGCGTGGTCAAAAAATTATGTGTGTGATCCAGGGTTAAAATCCTCTCCCGACAAGTCGTGTCTCTGAAAACACCGGGTAGCTTGGGGCATGCAACCGTACATTTAAGGGGATTAGTTAAACTAATGTAAAGTGTGTGTGTGTGTGTGTGTGTGAGTGAGTGAGTGAGTGAGTGTGTGAGTGAGTGAGTGAGTGAGTGAGTGAGTGAGTGAGTGAGTGAGTGAGTGAGTGAGCGAGCGAGTGAGTGAGTGAGTGAGTGAGTGAGTGAGTGAGAGAGTGAGAGAGATAGATAGAGAGAGTGAGAGAGATAGATAGAGAGAGATAGATAGAGAGAGAGACAGAGAGAGGGACAGAGACAGAGATAGAGAGACAGATAGAGAGAGACAGAGAGAGAGACGGAGAGAGATACAGATAGAGAGAGACACAGAGAGAGAGACAGATAGAGAGAGACAGAGAGAGAGACAGAGAGAGAGACAGAGAGAGAGACAGAGAGAGAGAGACAGAGAGAGAGACAGAGAGAGACAGAGAGAGAGACACACAGAGACAGACAGAGAGAGACAGAGACAGAGAGAGAGACAGAGAGAGACCAAGAGAGACAGAGAGAGAGACAGAGAGAGAGAGACAGAGAGAGAGACAGACAGAGAGAGAGACAGAGAGAGAGACAGACAGAGAGAGACAGAGAGAGACAGAGACAGAGAGAGACAGAGAGAGACAGAGAGAGTTGGACAGAGAGAGAGACAGAGAGAGAGACAGAGAGAGATAGAGAAAGAGGAGAGAGAGAAAGAAACGAGGAGAAAGAGAGGGAGCAGAAAGCGACAGAAGAGAAAGAGAAATGAGAAGAAAGAGAGAGAGAGAGAACGAGAGAGAGAAAGAGAGAAAGGAAGAGAGAGAGCGAGAGAAGGAGGGAGGGAGGAGAAGAGGGAGGGAGGGAGATGAGAGAGTAGGGACGGAAGAAAAAAGAGAGGGCAGGGAGGGAGAGAGAGAGTGCGAGAGAGAGGGGGAGGGAGGGATGGAGGGAGATAGAGGGAGAGAGAGAGAGGGAGGGAGGGAGGGAGAGGGAGAGAGAGAAAGAGAAAGAGAAAGAGAGAGAGAGAGAGAGCGAGAGAGAGAGAGAGAGAAATCGTTTAGTTCTAAAATAAAATGTAGCATTTTAAAATTCTGAATGAGCTGAAGAGAAGTCCTGAATTACTCATATCGGTAACAAAGTAGGCCCAAGTAAATAGATTAGTAATTAAGCACTCGATTTAGCTTGGCTTCACATAAAAAACAAATGTCATGCTAAATTGTTGGTGGATCCTTAACCGAGAGAGGTATTCAATTAACATAAATTATACTTTAAGAGAAAATGATGAAATATATAGAAAATTGTGGTACTGCTATTTAGGTTCGAATGATGATATGAGTAGTTACAAGCATTTCTACCATAATTATCTTGTAGTAGCTGAGAGGTTAGATTTTCCACTGAAGTCAGATCAAAGAGAAGCCGAGATCAGTTATATACACAAGTTAGTGAGCAGTTCCAGTCAGACTCTTCAACTGTTAGTGTGTTTGTAATTGATATACCAACAACCATTACGTTCTACTTTTCTCAATAATTTTGTGTTGTGTTAGGCAAATTATATTCAGCAGTGATATTAAACTCAAAACTACCACAAATAACCAATTTGCAACATGACGAACGTTGAAGAAAAATAAAAAATGCTATAGTGCATTAAAATGTGAATAGTAACTATTTTTTTACATTAAATACTATCATCCCAAAATTACGATTCCTGGCATTTGTCTCACAGGTGCGGTAATACCCAGAAAACAAATTCACCAAAGAAACTTGTCCTGGCTGCGGATCGACCCCGGGCTCGTTACCTACGAGGCTGCGACGCTACTCCGAGACCACAGCAGTGGACAAATAACTTATATTCATGTTTAAATTGGAGGAAATTTTTATAGAAAACGGATCTGTAATATAATTATTTTGACGTCTCCTCCTCCTCCCCTTCTTCTTCTTCTTCTTTAGAAATTGAATCCTTCAGGATCCGTTCTGACATCGAACTTGTTGAATTATCTCTCTGTCCATCTTTTTGTTAGTCAATCTACTTTTCTCTTGCCAATTGTAAATGCTGTAGAGTTCTCCTCGATAACCTGTTGTTCTTACGTAAGTCTGTTCTGTTTCATACTGCGCAATTTTTAATTAGTAAACCCATTAGACTCGAAATATGGTGATTCACAATAGGACTGCTCTCCACGGAAAACATTTTTTTATATGCTTCAAATCTACGTAACTATTCATTTTCCTATTTGATGGAAAAATAATTGAAACGATAGGGATAAATGTATAGTATAATAGGAAGTAATTGCATATCGTTAATCGGAAAAGTTGCTAAAACTGACAAATATGGTAATTTATATCAGAGAATTAATTTCAAATGTAAAGTTGCGATTTTTTATATCTTTTCTAACAAATAATACTGATGAAATTCAGTTACATAAACATTTGTTTAATATACTTTAAATTTGAATAACAATCGGTTTCTTATCTCGTAGCCAGATATCCTGGCCACATATCAAAATGTTCCCGATTTAGATTAAAGCTCCTGGATATACTGATTTTTCTTTAATGGGGATTCTATACATGCCATCAGGAACTGGGCGTCTCTGAATATACTTGTGTGTGTTTAATATGGCAATAAAGAAGGTAAAATAAAAACAAACACGTAAAACGGAAACATTAATAAGATAATTAGATGGAAAAGGAGGGAAAATCTATCTGAACGAAAAACTGAGAACAAAAAACTGTGAAATGTGTCCTCTAAAATAATTCAAACAAATTTCCTTATTTAATTCGATTAATGAAAGTTTACGTGGACAGAAAATACTTCATGAAATCTTTTTTTTTACAGTTTTCTGCTAAAAAAAATATCCTTAGTGTGAGTTCCTTAAACCTGAAACAAGAGATTTGGTGCCTGAGATATATTTGCCTTTACGATACGCTAACGAGGTGAATAATGTATTATATATTATTTAATAACGCTCTTAAAAGCTTAGATAATTAGCGTTGTAACTAAAATCTGTTAGTGAAGTAGAAATAAGTTTTGCTCAGATGATCATCATTTCAGAAAAGAAATTCTTTACGTGGTGTAAATATACTATACGGGAACCACAGATTAATTTCTCTTCAGAAGGAAGCGATTCTCACTAATTTTATACTTTTCATAATCCATGCACCCTGGCCACGAGACAAATCAATTTGTATGTGAATGCTGATACCATACTACGGAGAAATTGTTTATAAATGAATAACTCACTTGAGAAATAGACGGCAGTTTAATGATGTAACCAGAAGTGGAATATCTCATAAAGCAATATTATATTAATTTGACAAAACTTGTTAACGTAATGGAATTTCTAATCTTTTACAAGGAGTTCCACTTATATATGTTACTTATGAACGTAAGAAGATTAAATTACTTACAATTAGTACTAATTTAATCATCTCACAAAATTAAGCGATTTTCGGTATATTGAAAGAGGCATACAGCTGTACCATTTCCTCACATCGAAATGGATGCGTGCTAGAACACAATGTGTTTATTTTGAGAGGACTAAAACTCAAACTTCAATTCATCCAATATTAACCAACCAGTATTCCCTAATCAGTTAAATTAATAATTCGCTTTATTCATTTCAAAATTTTGTAATACAGTATGAGTAAAGAAAATGATTCCACTATAGGCCTTAGGAGGCCCTTGGTGTAGTAGGATGTTAAGGCTACCACTTTTTCTTCACAATCGGTACTTAATATCTGCCGGGTTGTCAGTCCTGCACGGCGGCCGCCTTTACCCTTAGAACAAGCGCCTGGTACTCATTTCTGTTAGAGGATTAATTGATCCCAAGGCCACAATGCCGCCAGGAGGTTTGGGTCAATTTAAAAATCCTTCCCCCTATTGGGATTTGAACACTCGACCATTCGGATTGTAGCGTATTGCCTTAACCACCACGCTACTACATGCCCATCTTCTAAAATGAGTGTGCATTTAAAATAAGAGCTTATATAAAATAACTAAACATGGTATGATCACTAATATATTCGTGCCCAACGAACTCGACCTTACTGGAAGAGCCGATATCACTGGTCAACATGATTTTTGTCTCATGAACACCAATAGTTGTACTTAATGCAGTTTTTATCGTGTTTTCAAATATGTATTTGGAATTTCTCCATCACCCACAGTTTTTTTTATTTCAATTTCAATTAATGGATTTAAATAATTATTTTTTAATAAATGTTTTCTCGTCCATTTGTCCATTCTAATTCAAATGGTTTCAGCTACGGAAACGAGATATCAAGGCAAATTGAATCATAATATGCTGGCCGATTATTGTTGGACCATCAAGAGGGATGCTCTACAGGCGAAATACAGCAGAAAATCGTCATTTCTTACTTTCTAGGTGAGTCCGAATGTTCGAATATTGTGTAGTTACGAATGTAGAAAATTTAAAGTGTTTGAAATCATAAATGCCTGTCTCTCGGAAACCTTGAGTGATGGAGAAAAACCGATATCATATTTGAATTCAGGAGAAAAATACTATCAGAATCACATATTTTTCTTTCTGAGACAAAATACAAGGTTTTTTTGTTGCTCAGTGTATCAAACACGATGGACGGTAAGATTAATAGACAAGCTTCAAGAAAATCTTATAGAAATAACACTTACGTATCAAATTCAAAATCTTCACCACATTCACTTCTCCTTTAGCGAATGAATGCATGGATCAATAATCCAGTTTTGTCACTTGAAGGGATAGGGCTTCCTGCGGTAAGGAAATAACTCTAATCTGCTCAGATTGTGAACGCTGTGGTGGGTCGAAAGTGCTTTGTTGTCCTAATTACTAGTTATGTAACATATCAGCCAACGGTTAGAAGTTGTATGACGAACTGTACCTTAATATTCCTCGCATGAAATACATCCCCCCATAGTCCATGCATCAGATCCTATTTGGATAGTTTGTATTATGCACTTGTGTAGTAACGTTGTTGACAACATTATATGTACAGTGAACATATACAGAAATGAGTCCAACATGTTGGGTATGGAGACTTATTGTTGGAAAACTAGAGGCAAAGCGCCCAGTAGATAGGATGAGGCGGAATAACAAGTGCCATGAATTGAAGGAGGTGAGATATAAATAGAGATTATTGGAAAACATTAGCTCAGGGTAGAGTTTCACGGATAGTTTATGTTCGTGTGGCCATGAACCCCCGGATTCGATATTGCCAGTAATGTTGCTTGCATACGGCAAAGTTGATGGCAATAGTTGAGCTGCTACACGATTATACGAGGAATGATTTCCCAAGAGAAATACTCCGCATCTTTCGAAGTTCGCAGCAATTTGGATGACTAAGAGAAACCGTAAAGTTGCGTAAGTACCGTATTTTTAATCTATATTTATTTTTCACAAATGTAGCGGAAAGTGCAAGACTATCTCCGAAGAGTACAATTTGGGCAATGGTAATAATTAGAGCGTTGGAGACTCCAGCACCAATCCCAACTTTGGTACTTTTCACGGTTGAATGCACTTCACTTGAGGCGGTATTGTGAAAATATACAGCACATATTTGGACAAACAAATATTCTCGTGGGAAGGCGACTAAAAGTAACTAACACAGGTTTAGTATGAACGTATGTATTGGACAACTAGTGACCGGATCATTAGGCCGTATCTATCACCAGCCATACTAAGAGGAACTATAAGGCCGGATCTACCTCACTTTCCTATAGATTTACTTGCTATATTATTGGATGCGGTGCCAATACAAGTTTGTAATGTGGCGGAGGACCAACTAACTAGGATGTAACTAAACGACACATAATGAAACCGATAGACTTGTAGGGGGGACGTGTTCCATGACCACTACAGTCACCAAGTCATACACCTCTTGATTATTTTTTGTGGGGTTCTATTAAAAGTAAATTCTATGCAACTACTATAACATAAGAAGATACCCATATTGCATGAACCTAGATACCGACTGAAATACTGAGCATCAGTCTCTGCACCACCGATGTGCGCTATGCAATCCAAGGACGGAACTCTTTTTTGTAATTTACTCCAAAGTGTGATAATTTTGTCGAGTTTCTTAAGGTAATGTGGAACGCGCACCCATTACCTTATATTAACAATTCTCAAACTTCGACGCTCCAGAGTACCCATACCATGCATTTCCGGATATGGGTTAGTTCTTGAAAATCGATCAGTTTACTGTCCAGCCCAAACATACTTCGAGTTGTGAGTGTTTGTTTCAATACACCTTGCTTGTATAAATATAGTGATATTTTGTATATTTATGCATCTATACAGTGGAATAAAGAATATCTTGTTCTTATCTGTGGCCGAATAAATAAATCGTAATCAACAATAAGTATATTATTATTATTATTATTATGCGTTTAGATAATTATATGGTAGCTAACTTGTATAAAGTGAATTTCAGTGTACTTTCATAGAATGGCCCTCAAGAATATAGGGATTAACCTTAACTATTGGAGTTTATCGATCAACAATATATTATTATTATTATATTGTTGTTATTATCATTATTATGCGTTTACCCTTTATTTTTATCTAACACAAATTTCAATTTCAGTCTAACTGCTTCCCCCAAACTCCCCATTTATATTGTTTATACAATTTTTAGCACTATTGATTAACTCTATTGATTTTTCCAATGGCATATCACATTTTTGGAGTTATGGTTTTTGGCAAAAAAACAAAATTTGATTTAATACAAGCCAATTTACCTTCGATTTCATTATCAGAAAGTAGGTCCTCTTCACTGCCAATTCCCTTAGTAATTGCCCTATGAAATATATTTACTACCTCTCTCATTATCTGAAAATTGTCACAATGGTATATACATGTTGTCAACCACGTGCCCCAACGCGTCAAAATTGGATCTGGAGTTAAGCTACACCAGTGGCCTCGTCTTTAAAACATTATTTCGGGACGGGGCTTTAACAATACTTTCTTTACTGCGGAAATTAGCCTATCTACTTCTGAAAATTTTGATCTGATCTCTGCGACTCTATGAAATGCATGGGCCAAGCAGGTAACATGCACTAGCTTACTGTAAAATGATTTGACAGACTTCGCTGCCTTTAACATGTAAGGCGCTACGTCTATTGGGAAGAGGATCACACTCTCATATTGTATTCTATTAGGCCACAGTTAATGCATAGATTTATCAAAAAGTTTGCATATTTTAGCATGGTTAACGGCCTCTAAAACTTCTGCGGTCGGAAGAAAAATCTTTCCATGGCTGTTTGTTTCTAAGTTTCCTAACACTATATTAGCTACAAAAAACGTCCCTCTGAACCTATAGTCTCGTCAATTGATGCATAAATTTTCTTGCCATTCACATATTCACGTATATGGTTTAATATATCTTTAACATTCTATTCAATAGTTTTTACGCAATGTTGATTCATCTGGAACAGTATGAGCTGTATGACATTCAAGGAATATTTGCATTGATAAACACTTCACATATTTCTTTAAAAAATAAAGATGAATTGCTATTTGATGTGGAAGCTGCTTGTTTTAACAGTAATTTAGACACTTTTCTTTTATTCACATTTTTAAGAGCGCGCAAATATTTATTGTGCCCGATATGTTGTTGTATTGTGAAATGTTTATCAGCAGTGACTTAATTTTGCACACCTTCCAAAATAATACACTCCCATCAGTATGAAATACTTGTTCACCGAATTCTATTACATACTATCTTAAACGGATAGCATAAGACAATTTTTGTTTTGGCATTTTGCACTGATCGAAAATCAACACAACCATGTAGAAACCATACTCTCATGAGACTAACGAAAATATTAAAACCGGGGCTACTTTGTGAGTTTTTTCAATTTTTTTAAAACTTTCTGACTGAAAAAATAAACTAATTTTGTTTATATTATATATATGGCTATACATTTGTCTCAGCTTTCAATTAACAATGGGATTTATAAAAAATGATATTTGGATTGATAAAATTGAACTAATTGACTGTCACAAAGTTACCCCTGGGTGTGGTACAACTTTGTGACACTTGTATTTTCCACTAATATAGGCTATCTTTAGACGTGTGTCGCAAAGTTAAACTCCCATATGTTAACTTTAGGACATTTGAAAAGTAAACGGGAACAATTTTTCAATAAATTTGAAATCATTTTATCACGAATATATTTGGTTTAGAACAAAGACTTCAAAACAATGACTGAAATTAAGACATAATGACAACATAACAATAACTGAAATTAAGACATAATAATGTAGAAAAATAATATATATGGAAGGAACAGTTCTAAGTTTGTTTGATAATAATTATATCTAAGCAGGCAACCGATTCATTTCAGGAACATCATAAATATCTTGCTTGCCTTTTTTCTTTGGAGCATTTATTTTGCACACTGTTTCCTTGTCCTGATACAAGATTTCGTCCTTCTGCTCAGGCCATTTCCAGTGTTTTCCAGACAACTCCATCACATTCACTAAAGTGCCTTCTTTATAACATTTGGTAATCATTCCTGGAAAATGTTTACCCTCATAAACAACAACAACATAGACTCCTACTTTTTTATCTTCCTATCTGAATGCAGGAATGACATTGGCTCCTGAGGCGGAGTCTGTTTCATTCCAGCTGTCATTTGATTCTGCATATACAACAGACTCAGCATCACTTTCATCTGAAGTTTCAGGTTGTTGTGTTTTCTGACGAGAAGACTTTCTCATTCTTTTCGAGCTAGATTCAGGAGCTGCTGGCTTATTTACGCCTAATGAACTCTGTAAATCCGTTGCAGAGATGCTTTTACCAGGAGTCACATTAATCCTTCTCTTTTCCGTCTGCCTTTTCTCTGTCAATTCAGTCCTTCGCTCTATAAAACTATCACTTATTTTTCCATAAGTTGTATCATCTTCCTTCTCCTGAATGCGTCCACATAATCTATTTAAAACTTCTTCTCTGTTCAAGGGGTAAATTCTAGCTTTGCTAAATCCGGAAATTTAGTTCTTTCCTTGGTTTTCCTCAACTTTTTCTACCAGTTTCTTCAGTAGAGTTGGGAATTCTGTTTGGGTATTGTTGCAGTCCTCAGTCCAGCTGGAGATTCTTTCCACTACGTCGAGATGGTCTTCTAACTTCATTTTAATGGCCGGAAAAGTGCAACATCCAGTGGCTGCAATAAATGTGTTGCATTTGGAGGTAGTGCTATAAAGCGAATGTTATGTTCCTCATATTTACGAATTACTTCGATGTTGAGATGGGAACTAAGATTATCGCCAATTAGAATTTTACGCCCATCTTGTCTCCTCAGAATTGGCAGCATTGTATTTATGAAAAATTCCTGAAAAGAATTATAATCGAACCAACCAGATGAAGTACAGCTGTACCTTGCATCAGTAGGTCCTCCTTCTGCCCAAGTACTCCACAAATGTTTCGATTTATAATTTACATATATTGGAGCAAAGCGACCCTCAGCATTCTCGCAGAACATAATTGAGGTACACGCTTTCGTTGAGTTCCTAATTCATTGTGGGTATTTTGTTCCTCTTTTTGTAATTATTTTAGATGATCCTGAATCATCAACAAGATTCCTCGCTACGTAGTTCCATATATTGGACTTAGGACTCCTTCACTTTCTCTCTCTAAATGATCAAAAAAAATATTTATCACTTCCTCGTCAACCGCTGCTCTAGCTGTTGATATGTTCTGTGCAAACCTGACAGTTAGAATCCTATGTCGAGCCTTAAAAGAGTTCTGCCAGCCAACACCGGGGAAATTGTTCTTAAAACAAGTTACAGTTCGGCCTACTCGGTCCAGGTAAGACTTCACTATACGTCTGAGGTCAAATCCGGTCAATGTAAAACCATAATTAGATATTGCCACACAATGAGCTACAAATGCCTGCTCTTCTGTTTAAGAAAAAAAAAACAGTTGGATGTCCTGGAGTGCCCTCATGTCTTCCTTTCAGCTTTAACCACAGCGTATTTTTATGTATTCTATACCTGAAAGTTAAAATTACCCATTATTCCTTTCAACTACTGTTTTACAACAGAATAACAACTCAGAAGACTTTTATAAACTTATGTTTCAGCTTATTTACGTAGGGATATTTTGTTCCTTTTTATTTCATCTAGAGCGTCTTCAATCATAGCATCTGTATAATTGCGATAGGGACGCGATCCAACCTTCCTTTAATGATTTCTAGGCATTGTGGACCCTATAAATTAAAAAGAGTATTTTAAAGTAAAATATACAACCAAATAAACTTGACGAAATATCAAGGGGCAACATTGTAACAGTGACGTATTTTGTCACAATGTTGTACCGCGCTTCTGCAAGTTATTCATATTTTGTTGAAAAATACTAGTAAATAAATTCATATCAGAATACTATTCTACTTGAATTATTAAAATAAATCATAAGTTAAAATGTACTTACTTTTAAAATCCCAACTTCTTTATATTTTGTACACCAGAACAAAGTTTCGGCAGGTTCTTGAAAATCACTCAATATGCACAGACTAAAATGGCTACACAGATCTCTTCAATCTCCGTGCACGTATTTTGAAGAGTTCCCAAAATATGGCAGATGCTTATGGGTAAACACTAATGGAATATATTCTTATTTAAACTCTTTGGAAAGCCCGGTAGATTTAAAAGTGTGTTGCTGGGTGTGAGTGTCACGAAGTAGCCCCGGTTTACGGAAAATTTTATTTTGGCACTTTGCATTGCACGAAAATCAACACAACCATGCAGAAATCATACTCTAGTGAAACAAATGGAAAGAAAGATTCCCGCATTGAAAGAGAAGTCCTGAATCAATCCAGAGTGCTCAGTGGCTTTACGTTATATTGAGGAAACGCACTGTGGCTTATCACTGATTTGCCTGAGCATAAAAAACAAGATAGCAAAAAACAAAATGAACGTTTAATCATAGATTATTCAAAAACTGACGAATAGAAGTTCTAAAAGCAAATAAAATGACCTATAAAAACATCATATCTAACATATTTTATTGCACAATGCACAAATATTAATCTGCATCGTCTCTGAGAGTTCATAAAAATATGACATTACATCAAATCCGGGCCCTAGTAATTAATATTTTTATTATATGCACTTGGATAAATTTCTCCTTCTTCATTCTTCATACTCTAGTAAATACAGTACCGGTCCTGCGGAAAAGTAATTAGAGAATATATTGAAAAAATACGAATCCTTATTTTTCTCTTCCCTTATATCTACTAGGTTTCACAAATAAAAACTACAATATCAATAAAATATTTAGTTGGACTTGTTTCCCGAAATTTCCCCGGTAGGTCTAAAGGATCCTGTCTTGGCATTGATCTGGTTCGAATTCCAAAGTGAAAATCGATTTTTTCATGAAATTTCTGCTAGTGCATGGGGAAAGTTAATATAAAGCATGGTGATGAGTATGAGAAATTACAATAAGAAGGGGCCTCAATTAAAAAGTAACGGCTCGGAGATCCGACCTTGTCCCCCATTATGAATTGGATGGATTATCGTCCATGTTTGTGATTAACACACTAGGCCAGCAGCCGTAAGGCGCCATAGACTTAGTAGTAAGTGGCTAATACTACATGGCTTAAGAATGAATGAAGGGTATATCGTAGCCTAAGGGGTTGAGGCAATACGCTGCTACCAGTCGAAATGTTTGGTTTCCAGCAATTGGTGAAAAATGAGATCAAAATATAGGTAAAACGTTACAAAAATATCAATGAAGACACAAAAATAATTATGTAGATCTGTTCGTATCTTTATGATTAAGAAGTGTGAAATAATTTAGGACAAACTATGATTTAATAGTAATATAATTCATAAGAATTTGGTTTTTTAAAATTGTTAGAATTTTACTCCTTAATCTTCTTGTACAATTGAGAGAAAGCACTTATGCCATGCATGATGATTTCCGCAATTTAAAAATGTATGTCATAATTACACATAACTTTTTAACAAAATTCGGTCTAGAACCATACCGAATTATCGAATTTATGTTTTATTCTCATAATTGGTTATAGGCATGGAACATTCACTTCATAACAAGAATTCTAAAAAAAGGTAGAACAGGATGATTTTACACCGTATTAGTATATTACTAGAGAAATATAACGACGAGAACAATTACAAATTTACTAATAATTGAATAGCTGCAGCCAAGAAGGGCGATTTTAAGGTGTTTGTGACTTCGGCAATGGGACGTTGAGTTGCCAATTAAGTTTGAATAAATACCATTCTGAAAATCATATATATGCACTCCTGCCATAGGATAAATAATGTCTCAGAATAATTTGTGAAACTTAAAAAATCCACACGGACGACAGGAACTGTACATAGATATATGGGTAAATAGTACCCTCATTATAGGACGCTCTTTAACAGCACATGTTATTAGGATCACAATTCACATCCTGGAGTGAAAGGGACAAAAATATTTCTTTAGGTTCCTTGTTTAAAGGGATTTGGATCGTTTACATGCTGTAAATGAACGACACAGAGATCACGGCTTTACTTCCATTCCTATGGAAGTTGAATCTGCGAACCTCGCGACCAGAGACGATCATGGTTACCACTAATCTATCTTGACCGACAAAGGTAGGCATAAAATGCAATTAAAATGAAGGAATTACCGGTTCTATCTATAATGACGTTGCCCAAAGTTGAGCCAAAGCCTCTCTTTTGTTAGGAGTTAACAGATCAAGTAAATTTAGTTAACTTAGTTGCCAATATATGTAATGAATGGCATGCGGTCTACATACCGACTCAATGAGACATCTAGCAAGCAACTATGGTATTACTAGGATGTTCGGGCCAATTTATTTTGCTTAGAGGCCTTTTTATTCAGGCTTAAGGATCTTCTACGAGCCTGAAAAATCTTCAGACTCGGGACACACGGCTTAAAGTCCCTTCCGGAGGAATGCTCTTTGGATTTTTCCATTCTAAAAAATCCATCAACCACGGCCGGGTTTGAACCCGCGGCCCTCCGGACCAAGGCAAGGAGCATAACAGTAGTCCACCGCAGCCGATTATTACCTGTTACTAAAGCAATAATTCACATGAACAGTATTGGATCTAAGGGTAATGAGCCGTAAGTACGTGCAAAAATATTACATGAGAATAAAATTGCTGTAACAAGTTTGTATTCATAAACCCTACATATTGCAATTAGAAACCAGTACACAAATCTTAATTAATGCTGGGGTCACAGCGTGGCTTAATGCGTTTTCTTCTTTCCACCGCCGCTATGTAACCCTCCAGGCCTTATGAATTCTATCTGTGGTGTTTCCGAGGTTAAACATTTGTCTTCAGTTTTCGGACTGCAGGTTTAATATATGAACATTTCTGGCTAATTAACTTCATAAATACATTCTTGTGTAAATAAATATTACGCCTGTTAATAACATTGTATTAGCTGATTCGTAATAAGCATAGTGAAAGGCAATACCTTGTTAAATGAAAATGAAACTACTAATGTCATGGAATACATTTATTTATTTATCATAAGTAATGCCACGAGTGATTTCCAATTTATCTAGAGAATTTGGAAATCAAGAGTGGCATTTGTTAGGACTATTTAACGAATAAAATTAAGCTGTTTACTCACAAATCATTGTTTAACTATAGTTATTTTAAAATATTTATATATTTAATGTAAACGGCGATGTTTGAAAACAAATCAGAAATGTGAGGTTATGTTCATTCACTGCTGCTTGATCATATTATTTATTGCAAAATAAGATCGCAATATTGTAAGAGTGCACCCAAGTGGAGAAATAATGAAACACATCAAACTATATGTCATAATCAACATTACGGGTTATTCATTTATTTTTTTAGTAAACAACTCAATAAAATCAAGGAATATTTTCATTATTTGCTATATTCAATGTATTTGTTGGAGAAAAATAATGCTTTGACCTGTTCAGAACATTAAAAAGGAGGAGATTTCTTTATCACAAAAGCATGAGCTGATAAAGAGAAATCGATAAAGAGCGAGGTGAAACACGACTGTCATTGGTTGTAAAACAAAATTCATTGAAACGTGATTGGTCATTGACTAGCATTTGTGGCGTGAGTTAAATAGTCAGAGGAAAATTAGCTATCCCCTAGCCATCTCGGTATATGCGTGATTAACACGCGTTGCATACCACGACCGGGATCCCAGATTCGAATCCTGGAAGTCCCAGAGGGTTATTAATAGTGGTTCATACTGGGATTATCGGGGTTTTCTTGTCCCGTCTCCCTAATTTCATCCCACCAACACTCTTCACACTCCGTTCATGTCAATAGATTTATCAGGCCGTGGTGCTCAAGGCATTCTGCCTGCCCATTTTGAATAAAGAATTAGCCCCTAATAAACAATTAATAATCTATCTCTCTCTTTACCTTATTTTAACCTCTCCTTTACAGGAAGTTTTGCAGACTTGACACTACTAGGGCCTTAGAGGGACAAGGCCTGTCGGGAGAGAATTTGTAACTCTAAATCAGACACACACAATTTGGCTACACAGGGATATGGAGGGTCTCCCTGGATGAGTGATCAGCTCAATGTAGGGCCACCACCGAAACAACACAACCATTAAAACAAGAAGCACCAAACACTCAATAACTAAACTATGCAAAGCGAATGTAATATGAATACAAATTATAATAGCCAAATTATTTTCATGCAACATTTGGTGTTTAAGTTTTCTCGGCATGTGCCTTAGGTGAGGAGAAACCCAGAAATAACCTCAGCCAGATACTTGTCCCGATTGGGGATCGAACCCAGGCCCGTTGCGTGTGAGGCAACTATATTACTCCGAGATCACAGCGATGGAAAGTTAATACTAATACTAATAATAATAATAATAATAATAATAATAATAATAATAATAATGAAATAATCATTTATTCATTAATGCATTCTGATTTTAACTTAACCTCTACATTTGTAGGTATTATTACGTGCTCTACGCTACAGAGGCCTCATAGGGAAATGAACTGTCTACAGAGAATTTATAAACTCTGCAACATATACATACTTTTTGCCATCATAAGGGCATAGAAGGGCTCCCGGATGAGGAATCAGTCAAACTCAACTGTCTTACCCAAGACAATATGAACATTTATGACATTAAAAACCATTCACTCATAGATTCATACTAAACAGGACGAATTTGACAACTTGATATTAATGGTTAGATGTATAGGGAACTATTTTGGGTCTTAATGTTTACTAACTCTTCTCTTACAGGAAAAATCCCGAAAAAATATTCACAGAAAAACTTGTCCCGACTTGGGACAGAACCCGGGAAAATTCATCTGAGACAATGACATTACGCCAAGAACACAGTGATGGAATAATGATACAAAAATAATGAAAAAATAACTAAATCTAACAAAATAACTAACTGGCACATCGAACTCGTCGGTTCATAGCAGAGCGGATATAAGCTCTCCGCACATCCCTATCCTGAGCTAATGTTTTCAAATCATCCCCTGTATAATCTACTTCCCTCAAATGATATTTAATATTAACCAACCTCATTGTTAGCCCACCAACTGGGAGGTTTCCTTCTGCTTTTTATACAAGAAATTCCCATGCCCCTCCTTATTTCCACATTCGTCCCACATGTCCTGCCCATTGCAGTCTACGAGACTGAATTTTCTTATATGTGGATTCGTATAAATATCATGTAGCTCACCGTTGTGTAGTCCGATCTGTTCGGCTGTCTGTTCGTCTCTCTTTGGGCCAAACATTTACCTAAACATTTATTCTCAAACACATGCATTTTTTCTCCTTCGTTAAAGAAGAGTCCATGTTTCGCATTCAAATAATATAACTGGAAGAATATCAGTTATATATATTTGCAATTTAACTTTTTTGACTGAAATTGGGGACAACAGGATTTCCTGTAATGCATAAGAGCATGCATTTCCAGAATTAAACCAATGTTTAATTTCTTTGTGTATCTCATTTCTGTTTGTACGAGTAATTATTGGCCCTAGGTATTTAAATTCAGCCACTTTTTCAAAATTCCACTCATTTAACATTTACTGTGTATTTCCATTATATTATGCATTAACATGTATTTAGTTTTATTATTGTTTAATTCCAGCCCCAATTTCTTAGTGTTATCAAATAGAGTGTGCTAGTTGGTCCTTAGTGTTTCCTCGGCATCGCCTAATAATTCTACATCATCAACGTAAACTAACAGCGTATTAATGCTTTTGAGATAAATGCCATCTCAATCCTCTAAAAAATTGATTGCATGCTCAAGAACAAAATTGAATAGGAGACAGCGTAATCCCTTGCTTTAACTCATTGTGAACTTCAAGAGTATATCTGAAAAATAAGTGTGTGTCTATAAGTACCCCACACTTTGTGCCAATTGGACCCATTCGAAAAAATATAATTACGAATACCAGCAGGATACAGTATAACATACCCTATTAATTCAACCGTACGCCCTTTTTGAAGTCTAATATAGTTTATGTACAATGCCATCATATTTCCTTTAATTTTATAAATCTGTCTTAGACTAAAATTCTGATGTAATGTAGACTAATTTATTTTAAATACACATTGAACATCACCTTTTTTGACGCTAATATATGAAGTAAGTCTGGTTACTAATATATTCGTTAGAATTTTTATGAAGTTGAAAGAAATGACATGACTCTGTAGTTGTTTTAATGAGTTTTTTATCTCCATTCTTAGAGATTGTTACGATAATCGATTCTCTCCATTCATTTGGAAAAGTCTGTATTTCCCAAATCTTACTAAGCAACAGACGTAACTTGTCCATTTTTTTCTCTCCTTCCTTTTATTAGTTCAGCGGGATCCCATCTGAACTTCATGCTTTAAACTCTATAATTTTTCTATCGCTATTTCAACCTCTAATGCATTTGTTCCTGTGACAAATATTTCTGCTGTCTGTAAATCATCCACTTAAATATTTTGTTCTGTATGCATATTTGATATACGACTAAAGTAACTTTTATATCTATTTAATAAAGTGTTGGAATCTGCAGTCATATATCCATTTCCAATCCCAAATATGTTTTATTATAGACTGAACCCTTTCCTCCCTATCCCAATTCCCTGAAACAATTTCCTGGAATTCCAAGTTTTTGCAATAATTTCAGGTTCATTAATCTTATCTCTCAAATATTCGCTCTTTTTAATCTTACATAATCTAGTGATTCCCGTATGGTGTTACTCACTTGATCTCATTTACTTCATTTGGCTAGTGCAATCAATTCATATTTGCTACCTTGCTTTTCTATACAATGTCGTAACATTCCTCAACAAACCAAACAGTAAAGATGATGATGATAATAATAATAATAATAATAATGCTAATAAAAATAATAAAAGTGATTTATTAGGAATTATTTCTACACTACAGTAGCTTTTCCTTTATCGCAAAGTAATTTTGTTCTTGTTAAAATTTTTGTCTTCTCTACTTTTCCGTTAATTCCATTCTACGTATCGATCCTCCTCCTTATCCCATCCAACCATTTTTCAAGTGGTAATAATGATGATTATACACTAATAATAATAATAATAATAATAATAATAATAATAATAATAATAATAATAATAATAATAAATAATAATAATAATAATAATAAATAATAACAATAGTGATTTAATTTATTAGGAATTATTTCTACACTACAGTAGTTTTTCCTTTATCGTAAAGTAATTTTGTTCTTGTTAAAATTTTTGTCTTGCGTACTTTTTCCATTAATTCCATTCTACGTAGTCATTACTCCTTCTTAGCCTACCATTTTTCCCGTGGTAAAGATGATGATGATTATTTACTACTACTACTACTACTACTAATAATAATAATAATAATAAATAGCGATTTGATTTATTAGGAAATATTTCTACACTACAGCAGTTTATTCTTTATCGTACAGTAAAGGAAATTTGTTCTTGTTAAAATTCTTGCCTTGCGTAGTTTTTCGTTTAATTCCATTCTACGTATTCATACTCATCCTTAGCCCATCCATCCATTTTTCCTGTGGTAATGATGATGATGATATACTAACAATGACAATAATAATAATTATAGTAATAATAATAATAATTATTATAATAATAATAAAATAGTAATAATAATAAAAGTAATAATAATAATAACAATAATAATGATAATAATAGTGACTTCATTTATTAGGAATTACTTCAACACTACAGTAGTTTTTCCTTTACCGTAAAATAATTTTGTTCTTTTAAAAATTCTTGTCTCGATTTTTTTCCATTAATTCCATTCAATTCATACTCATCCTTTGCCCATCCATCCATTTTACCTGTTGTAATGATGATGATGATATACTAATATTAATAATTTCTTTTCCTCTTCTTTATGAGTTCCAGCATTGTTCTTCTTTCGCCCACTCTGTCTAGCACATCTTTATTTCTTACTTTGTCTGTCCATTTTATACGTTCCATTCTTCTCCATATCCACATCTCAAAAGCTTTCAGTCACTTTTCCTCATTCCGTTGTAATGTCCTAGTCTCTGCACCATAAAATGCTACACTCCACACGAAGCACTTCACTAGCCTCTTCAGTAATTCTTTTGCCAAAGTTCCGCAGAAAATGCTTCTCTTCTTGTTAAAAGCTTCTTTTGCCATTGCTATCCTCTGCTTTACTTCCTGACCGCAATAATAATAATAATGATAATAATAATAATAATAATAATAATAATAATAATAACATATCTATAATATAAACGAGAAAATACACTCAAATAAACGTAATTGGTTTCAACATATAAAAAGAATGCCAAATAATCGTTTATCAAAACAGCTGCTTCATTATAGGCCTCTAGGCCGAAGAAATGTAGGAAGACCGAAACGTCGTTGGAAGGACGACCTGCGCCTGCGGCATGTAGTGCGCCGGGGAGCGGAACGGGCCAACAGGCGCATACCTTGAAGATGATGATGATGATGATGAAAATAATAACATAAAAAATAGTTTTGATGTAGAACATTTGTATTATGTAGTTGTGAAACAAAATGTTCAAATACAGGAAGCAGTTGTGATGCTCAATTATCAACCTTTGTTTAGACTTTAGATTCTCTTACAATTTTTGAACGTTATGTTCAATAGTTATAATAAATATGTGGAATTAAATATAATTCGGTTAGTTACAACTGTGTAATTTATATTATACCACAAAATAAAAAAAAAAATAATAAAATTAATAATAATAATAATTTATTTTAGCGCTGTTACATAAATCAAAGTTATGCTGACACAATGTAAAACGGCAATTAATGTAATTGAAAGTAAATATATAATGCTAATTGTATAGAGCCTAATCATCCATCCATAGTAATTCTGCCGAGGACAGGTCTTGCACTTCAATCATAGCATTTTCATGCTATGCTTTGCAGTTTTACAAGGGAATTATAGGTGTGGTAGCTTCCCGTTGCTTTCCACACCGGTGAAGGATGATGGTGATAATGAAAAGGATGATGATGATGGCCGGATGATTTTCGGGGACCGTTGGTCCCTAAGTTTCCTGACATTTGTCTTACAGGTGAGGAAAAACCCCGAAAAAACATCACCCAGGAGCCTGTCCCGACCGGGAATCGAACCCCGGCCCGCTGCGTGACAAGGCAGCACGCTACCTCGAGACCACAGCGGCGGACTAGCCTAATCATATTTGTATGTAATGCACACATTTAATTTTTACTATTTGAGTGAAAGCGACGGTCTTATCCCTTATGTATGCCATAATAATAATAATAATAATAATAATAATAATAATAATAATAATAATAATAATAATAATAATAATAATAATTATTATTATTTATTTATTTATTTATGTACAGAATTTGAATGCTTTCACATCTTTCTGTGCCTAAAGTTTTATTTTTCTTCTCCACTCGTCTCTATCCATCCACCATATGCTCCAGTCCCCTTGTTCTCATTCCAGTTCTTATTTCTTGCATCCACGAGTTTCGAGGTCTTCCTTTCCTTCTTATTCTAGGTGGACACCATTCCAATGTTTTTCTGGGTAACCTTTCTTCTTGCATTCGTTGTGCGTGCCCATACCAATTTAATTGCTTATATCTTAAATAATCTACTATTGGATGCCTAATATTCATTTTTTTCTCGTGTGATAGTATTTCTTATTTTTTCTAATTTTGAACATCTTGCTGCTCTCCTCAAGAAATCCATATCCATCGACATAAGTTTTTATTTTAAGATTTTGTTGAATTTACAAACTTCAGCTCATTATGTGACAGTACTCCTCACTATTGAATTATACATTTGTAACTTATTTTTTCTGATTATATGTCTTTTCCATAAGACTCCATTCATCAGTGCTGTTATTTCTCTACCTTTATTTATTCTGTTCTTAATATCAGTTTCTTGTATATCCTCTTTATCTACTTTTACTCCCAAATACTCAAATTCTTCACATGTGGGTATGAGTTAGTGGTTTTTTTTTATTCTTTGATAGATGTGTGAGATATATTTGTTTTGAAAAGTTTTTCTTTTAATTTCAACAGTATTCGGTAGTTTATTTTATTTGTGTACAAATATAGTTTCGTAAATATAGTATTTGGTGTAAATATTCTAGTGTAGTGTTGTGTAGTAAAAATAGTTTGTTCTAGTATATATGGTTAGTACATAGTGTAAAAATGGCTAGGAGTAAAAACTCTAAAAAATACTTTGTAAATATGGCAAATAAAAGGTGGAACAAATATGAAACATCTGATGTAAATATAAATAATAATGAAAATATGTCCACAAGTGTTGACGAAAATATAAAACAAAATAATAGTGCCTGTAGTGAGGTTAGGTATGTAGGAAGTGGAGTGTGATACTAGGAGAAATTTAAGACAGAAACAATTAGAAGATAATTGTGAGAATATTTATTCGTTAAATAATGAAGAATGTAATTATAAATTGATGGACAGCAGCCTACTATCTGCGTTATTGTGTGATTTGTAGTGTAGTGACTCTTTGAGGGCATGTATGCTACATTTTCAATTTAAATGCATGCAAACTTTCAAATTGGCTTTTCCACACTTTTATCTTCATTGTATTTCAATACATTCAAATCATAATAGTATTGGCAAATTTAATGATAGAAGCACGACATATCGCACACACTATGGCTAACATTTCTGTGCATGGAATTTTGAAACAACATTAATACTTTTTTAAATAAAAAAATAAAATATCTGTAGTAATTTTACAAAAAAAATAAATTTTCATATGCGGAGGTTGTATTTTTTCTTCCTTTATTATAATCATATAAAAAAGATAATACACAGTGTTGTTCTAAATAAGTCAGTGCTATTGTACAAATAAATTTATAAAATCGCTAAAGAATTATGGGACTAATTAAACATTTTAATATTCAAATTTTTAAATGAATTTTCATCAATAACTCAAAAACGTTTACGTCTAGAAGGATGAAAGTTCAGTATAATATTACCTATTATGGCATGAATGTGTGTACAAAACATCAAATATGTAGCTTAAAAATGTAGAAAATAGAAATTTCACCCATCATCCACTTAATAACCTATAATGTTGGTTAAAAACAGTTTTGATGTGTTTCATTTTTTCTCCACTAGGGTGCATTCTTACAATATTGCGTTCCTTTGGCAATAAATAATATAATCTGTTTGCAGTGATGAAAAAATGAAACATAATAAACGTTTCTCATTTGTTTTCAAACATCGCCGTTTACACTAAATACATAAATATTTTAAAATAACTATATTTAAATAATGATTTGTGAGTAAACAGCTTAATTTTATTCGTTAAATAGTCCTAAAAATAATAAAAGTATTTCTGCCTGTTCTCACTTCCTCGTTAACCTGAGGAAGATCTCATCCACCACCGACATTCCTATTGCCTACACTGGAGCACCTAAAACCCTATTCAATCCCTTATATTAAGTCCTTCTTCAGGATTCACTAAATGTGAGTCGCAATAAATTATTCTTCTCATTCTAATGACGATTTCTAAGGAATTATTCATCCAAAAACTGACTCTCAAAGTCCTGATTTAACAATTTCATGTATCGCCGATCATTCTACCAAATGTTTGAAAATTTGTAATAATAATAGTAATACTAATAATAATAATACTAATAATAATAATAATACTACTAATAATAATAATAATAAAAATCACTCCATGGATTAGGCAATTGCCCGTTCCCACTTCGTACGTACTACATCAGCCAACGTTTTCTAGGTCTTCCGACATCACATCTTCCTCTTATTTGATAATTTCTTGCTAGCTGTGGATATCTCTCCTTACTCATTCCATTCAAGTGATTAGACCAATTTTATCTATAATTCGTGACTTTATCCAATAATGGATGCACTTTTAATTCTTCTCTTATATCTTCATTTATAATTCTATCAAGTTTTATACATCTTTTAACATGTCTGCGGAACCTCAACTCGGCCATCTACGTTTTATATTTCTGTTTTTCAGTTGGAACCCAAGTTTCACTTCCATAAAATGTTGTGGACATTGCCATATCTTTATACATTTTATTTTGGTTTTCAATTCAATCTTATTCTCGAACGTTCTATGTATGATAAAATTATAAGTTAATTCCTGAAAATTCTTCTGATTTAAAATAATTAACTATTCGTACATTTGTGGTGACTACTTCAACAAATTCGAGTGTCCATAATTTTGGGTGAGAGGAAAGCATCACTACAAAATTGTTTTCTAATCTATGTGCGGCCAGAGACACTCCAAGACTGCTAATAATGTAAATATTAATTATAATTTCAATACAAATGTTAATAATAATGATAATGATAATAATAATAATAATAATAATAATAATAATAATAATAATAATAATAATAATAATGTAATGATAATAACTATCACGGCTTACAAAAATTATGATCTATTTCGGCTTCTATAGTTGATCATTTCATCTTTTGCTAGTCATCCTCAGATTCTGTGTCATTGTGGCTTATAAATCACTATTTTTTAAGGCAGCATTTCTTCATTCATTCTAATGTCATATTCAAAGCATTTTTTTCCTATTTAATTATTTTTACTGTTTTTAGTTATTTGCGGATATCTTCGTTGTTTTCTTCTTATCCAAAAGGGTGCAACTGCCACTTTTACAGTGTATAAGGGGAAACCTCATATCTGCTGCTTACAGTCTTCTTAATACAGTGTTTTTAGTAGCAGTAGTAGTGGAGTAAGTTATAATAATATTAATAGTAATAATTAAAGACCGGATTATATGGAGCACAACAAGCTCGAAATATGCATGCACATATGAATGCAAATGCTCAAAATATGCATGAAAATTGTCAATATATGCAATACTAAATAATAAAAAACATAATAATTATTAATTTATGAGATATTTTATTTCTAAATTAACATAGTAATTAGTATTTTTATTATCTATTTATTAATATTAAATTATCAATCAGTATCAGATAAAAGTATTGTTCACAAATTAAAATATTCTACATTTTGTAAACAGAAACGATCAGGTACTGTTCCAAGTATTCGGTAGTAAGGTTCTGTCTTCGATCGCTCAAAATATGTTTATAAACAGAAAAAGACCGTTCTACGTCAACTGAAGTAACTGGGCAGTATTTGAATTTGGGTGCTATTTTGGCATTTATTATTTCTGGCAAAACCTCGCCCGTCCCATTTATAAAACTACTAATTTGACACAAAGGTTCAAAGCCTGGGCTATCGTTCAAAATGTTTTCAAACTTTTCCTTAAGTTTGCTTGGGAATACCTCCAACAATAAGGAGTTCATTTGATGGGTTTTATCCATTAACTGAATAGATTCAATCAAAGCCATCCTTGAGTTTCAAGGTTTTTAATAGTTGCAGGTGTATGGGAAAAATGAATGCTAACCACAGCTATGTTTTATTTTAATACTGCAATCGTAAAATGCTTCCTTGTACCGACGAACTGCCAAAGCCTCTGCAATATCGAAATCGTTTACTACACTTTTGATGGCCTCGAATATCCATTATAAAACAACAGAGATTTTTAAAATATTCTGTTAATATAGCGCGAAAATATGCGTTACCACTAGTTTTAGTTCAAATATGTAATTACATGTGAAAAATATCTAAATATGCAAATGCATATTCCACAAGAAAATGCATATAATCCGGTCTCTAGTAAAAGTAATAATAATAATAATAATAATAATAATAATAATAATAATAATAATAATAATATCATTTGATACTGTAATATTAAAACAATATTAATATACAATAAAATAATAGGCCTACTAATAACGATAATAGTATGACCAATATTAACGGGCACATTAAGCATGAATATAATATTGCAGAATCCAAATTGTAAATGTGCAAATATCGAATCAATAATTATTTAACCTCATGTTTGCTGAATTTTTTGTTATCTCAACAAAACATAGTAAAATATGAACTATATTTCTTTCTAAAACGGAAATATCAAGAGGAATGTTTTAATGAAGCTTATAAGAAAACTGTTGCGTCTGCAGGTGCTGTATAAGGTATATTTGTAAGTGCGGAGAGAAAAGGAATGCATTTAAAATACAAGAAGAGGTTCAGGATTAAACAAGCTCAATTTTATTTTCACACGGGGCGTTTGTTATAGGAGTCACAAAGTTACAAGTTGTCGCGTCGGACGTATAGCTCACAAGTTTCAGTTTCCTGATTAAACAATGTTCCAAACACCTACACGGTATTCCCTTCTCTACCCATTACGGGAATGCTATTTACTTCAAAATTCTGACTACAAAATAATTAAACAATTAGAAAATTAAAATTAGAAGGTAAATAAAGGGTTCCCATTTAATACAATTATAGCATACTGATACCACAAATTAGTCCACCGCTTTTATCTCGGGGTAAAGTCGCTGCCTCGTGCGCAGCGGGCCCGGGATCAATCTGGAATCGGGATGTTTCCTGGGTGATGTTTTTTCGGGTTTTTTCCTCACCTATAAGACAAATATCAGGGAAATTTAAAGCCCAAACGGTCTCATCTAGGCATCATAGTAATTCTATTCGGTATGTTTAGTATGGATGTACGTGAATGATGTGTTCCGTCTTCATGTTGTGTTGTCTCGGAAGACGCCCTGACTTTGAGCTCATCACTCATTCAGGGAGGCCTTCCGTATCCTTGAGAGGTAAAAAAAAATATATATATTAAAAAAAATTGAATCTCTACTGAAATTACTATAAAACTTTAAAAATAGTAATTATTACCTTATTATCAGACTTCGTCAGTTATCAGCAGTATAATGTTTATAAGAGGTCTTTCGAAAACATGTTTCATCTTCTGTTTGTAGTTAGATACTGACTGTTGCTAATAATGATTTATTAAACAGTGCTTTGATCACTCGGTATGTATTTTCTCATTTAAACGTGTTTTTGTTCGTGATTTCATTTATGATTTCGATTTCTTCGAGAATGTTGATTTTCAACTTATCGTTTTCTCCGTGAAATATTGATATGTTTTCAAATGTGTTACATTGGTGACCTTCTTCTGTTATATATTTAGAAAAGCTTGATATGCCTCCATTATTTACATAATCTCTGAAATGTTCATTAAATCTTGTTGTGAAATGAGGCAATATTTAGGTCCCCCAGCCTTAATAATTTATTTAATATAAATATATGTCAATATACTGTACGTAATGAAACTTTAAATAGTAATTTATTTTTTCCTCAGTCGATAGTCGGATAGACTGGCAGATGTTCTCGAAAGCTGTTAAACGGGACTCCAAATGACCATGTTTATGGAATCTAATTCGATAAGCACAAGTGAACTTTTTTAATAAAGATCTGTAAGTTATATTTTTTCTCCTAAAAGACTAGAGTGTCGACAAGGGATATTTTATGAGGACATGTTTCGGACTCCATAGAATGTCTCTTTTTTAGCAGACAGGCTATTGTTTAGCAAAACATCCCAACACGTTACGAGAGGCGAGAGTAGGTCATCTCACCCCTCGACAACAAAACGGAAGTTCGAGACAATAGAGTACACCGTCCGAAGTTCTGGGACGATATTTTTTTTCCTATCTCCGTGAAAATAAAAAGAAAAGGGTCAGTTTCTTTTTAAATGAATCAACTAAGAACGGGACATCTACTCCTGTCAGACAGATTGATTGCATATATCCGGCCTTTAGAAATTTTGTCAGTGTTTAACAATTATTACGCAAAAACAAATTACTCTAGCGCCGAGACGGGGAGGAGAAAGTAGGTCATCCAGGGTTGTGAACATATGACAAGGCCAGCAACCCCACCATCCTACCCTCCGCCAATGATCAAGTAGAGCTTAAACCCTCCTTGGGGAATGTCGGCGACTTTAGCCAATAAAATGTAGCAAAATCCTAAGTGATTACAATTTTGTGTAGTGATAAGATGAGACAGCGGCGAAAGCCCGCCTTGTAAGAGAATATCCAGTAAAAATGCATATTAATATTAACTGTGAACTTGAGGGAGAACTTTGCTCTGTGTAGACCAATTTTGAGAAAAAAAAAAGTATGTGTCAGAATCCGCGAGGGAGCCAATCAGTGGCAGTCGATCAGTAAGGTGAGAAGTCGGGAGTAAGCCGATAAGAGACATGTGGTCTCGGAGTGCGGTTAAGTGTTGGACTCTGTAAAAGTAGTGTTACCGGTCAACCGCTGTACACATGTCGGTAGATATATATATTTACTTCATAAACTGGTCCTACATAAGCAAACATCTCCGCCGGCATATCAGTAAAGTTAGTACGAAAAGTGTAATCTACAAGTGTTATTGAAGAATAAAGAAGTGTGTGTACTCTGTGTAACATATATTCTGAGGTGCAGCTGTTTTAATATTCCTGTTGTTGCTCAACCCTCCAACAATCATCCGTTGCACCTGAGATAAAGAACCATTTGCTCTCCGATAACAAGAAGCCCTGAGAACCTTAGTCCGGTGTACCATTAACCTCAACTGTCCAGCATTAAGGATCCCTCATCCTTAACCTGGAAGATATTAACCCGCAGCAAAGTAGCAAAACAAAAATTCCGCTACAGAAATTACTTGAAGTTCTGCCAATGTAGCTTTTGTCACATTATTGCATTTTAATTTATAAACTCCTTTGCATTTAGATATGTCAATTTCTTCAATTCTATTTAGCCTTAGCCTTAAATTCGTAATGTATCCTTTTGGATACATCAGTTGGTTTAATTAATTTAATATTTTAAATAAATTAGAAGAAAACGAACAAAAATAAACCACTTAAATGTGTGTCTAATTACACAATATACCTAATAATAACAGTTATACAAGATTCCGTTTTCACTGCGGTCCGCCACATTCAAATAACTAACAGAAGAAATTCTGTTTTGCCAATTTAAGGGTTAATATTACGTTCAAAAAAATATTGTGTGTTCCGTAATTTAAAATCCCTCTGTCGACAGGAGTGGCGCGAAGTACGTAAAAATACATATTAGGTGAGAGATTAAACTATGTTAATGGGATGGAATGGAATTATCACAAATTACCATCTTAATGAAGTGTGCAGTGACCAAGAAGTTGTATATAAGGTGTAATCACCGGTAATCCTTTGCCACTCTTCTGTTGCCAAATTTCTTTTCAGAGCGGAGCAGTACCAAAAATGCGCTTTAATATTATCAACTGTGTATTATAATTAATATATCTAGCTTTGTTAGTTTCCGCATATTCCAGCTCTTCAGTGCAGGTAGTGTTATATTTTTTTCTAAATTATCCACAATACAATGCTTTTCCGTTATCCCCAAGAAATTCACTTACTTCAATCGTAGCGGTCCTGAACATCCTCCTCTGTAAATCCCAGTTCACTCACACTTCCTCTCACACCATCCTTTCAACGTACTTTAGGTCTTCCCTTTCTTCTCAGGGATTTTGTCTAATGTCATCCTCTTGAGATTTCCATACTATCTTAATCGTCTCTCTTCAGTTGTCTGTAACACAATTCTTTCAACTTCCATAATTTTCCTATATTTCAACGTTTCAATTTTGTTTTAAATCTTGACTTCCGTGATGATCTTCTCCAGTTATAACTTGTTAGGGTGGGACCTTTTAATTGTCGTTGTCTCTGATCCGTATAAGAAAATATTTTGTAGAACAGCCTTATAAATGAATTAATTTGTTCAGCAGAGTAGTAAACCAAAGTTATATTACTTAAGGCAAGATGGTGTTCTGAAATACTGATTCATTTAAATTAAAATAACTCCAAAGCATGTCAGAATTGTTTCAAGTTATGTATATGACCTGACAAGACTTTTAAATGTCAGTAAAAAGAATAATTTTTGCTGTCATATGCTCTCATTACAATTTTCTGTAAAATTTATTTTTACTCATATTACAACACAAATATTTATGTAACTCCTGTATATATAAATATATCGCCATGATATCTGGAATGCATTTTCTCTAAAGTCTAATAATTAAAAAGTTCTATTTCTCTAATTATGGATTTATAATTATTTTATAAAATATTCACACATTTAAAAAATACATAAAACTAAATTTAAAACATCACTTACTACATTTCACTTTTGATATGATTTATTAAAATTATGAGAAAAAGAACAAATTCTAGGGTATTAATTACACACACACACACACACGCGCACACACGCGCGCACACACGCGCGCACACACGCGCGCACACACGCGCACATGCGCACACGCGCGCGCACACGCACACGCAAACGCACGCGCGCACACACACACACACACACACACACATATATATATATATATATATATATATATATATATATGTATGTATGTATGTATATAGAGGCTTCACTGATTACAAGTTAAACCTAACCTCTTCAAAAATAAAATGAATAGAACCCGTAACCATAGTGTGATTCATAAAACGTAGTGATGGAGTGTAATGTAGAGTTGGCTCTCAGTTCGCAATGATTATATGATTATCTGTGGAATAGTGTCGGTTATAAAAGTGAGAACCGTAGCCTATTATTATAGTTCCCACAGAGATCACACGGAATACCGCGCTCAACCAACCAAGTAGTATTTCTTTAGTATAAATTTAATCTGCTCTCATAAAAATAATTCTGAATACCATATTGCTCACCGGTTACAGATAATACTAATAGTAGTAATTATACAATTAATAATAATATTATTATAGTATTATTATTATTACTATTATTAATAAAATAATAATAAATTCCTACCATGGAAATGAAAAGAATGTTAAGTATAGAAATGGATGTTTTAAGAAAATCAGCTGGAAAATCTAGAATGGTTAGAATACGAAATAAAGAAATAAGGGAAATTATGGGTGTACAAGAGGAGCCGGACATCATAGACATTATAGAAAAGAAAAGATTACAGTGGTATGGTCATGTAAAAGAATGCCAGAGCAAAGATTGTCAAAAATTGTTATGGAATGGATCCCAATGGAAAGGAGGAAGAGAGGAAGACCGAAGAAAACTTGGATAGAAGGGGTACAAGCAGCTATGAATATCAGAGGAATGGAGGAAGGTCAATGGATGGACAGAGAGGAATGGCGTTTGGTTTCCGGAAGACGTGTCAAAGAATTCAGAGATATAGCATATTGGAGGAAAAAGGTGTTCAGAGGAGTGGAGGACTTTGAAAATTTTAAGAAAGCCAGGACACAATAAAATCAATATTCAGGGAATTTCTTTAAATGAATGGAAATTATATTTTAGCAAGCTATTGCCTGAAGATCGTTCGGAATTTTTAAGTGGAATTGTAGAGAAAACTGATGATCAAAACAGAACGAGTACACATTCAGATATTGATACAGTAGAGATAGCAATTGGAAGTTTAAATGTGGAACGGCTTGTGGGGAAGAAGAATTACTGCCAGAATTAATTAAATACGGTACAAGGAAGTTATTTCAATTGTTAAGCAGCCTTTTTGAGAGCTGCATAAACGGAGAAGATGTACCAGTAAAATGGAAAATTGGGTTGATATCAGTCATTCTTAAGATAGGAAGAAAAGATGAGTGGAATAATTATAGAGGAATTACCGTAATGAACGTTTTAGCCGTATATGTGGAAAAATAGTCAAACACTATATGAAAAAATTATAAACATAAGGAGAATGAAGTACAAGCAGGCTTTTGGTCTGAGATGTCTACAATTGATCACATTTTGTAGTAAAACAATTGATTGAATGACAAATAATAACCAAAACGTTAATTTCACATTTGTGGATTTAGAAAAGGCGCCGTACCTTTACAAAAGTTGTGCGAAAAATTAGAAGATATGGCCATAAACGATACAATCATTAATGAAACGATTAAAAATTGTATAAAATACAGTATCTAAAATTAAAGTTGGAAAATGTGTGTCAGAAAATTAAAGTAACAAAAGGCCTTCGTCAAGATTGTAGCATATCACCCACATAATTTAAGATATTTATACACAAAGCGCTGTCAAACTGAAGCAAAAAATGTTCAGGAATGGGAGTACGAATTGGAGATGGATCAACAGATACAATATGTACAATAGGCGACAAAAAGAATGAGCCGTTTCAGAAAGCACAGTCCCTGTTACGGCCCACTGCGCATGCTCGATAAACTAGAACTGTCATTCACGAGGTAACGCACTGTTAAATGTTTTAAATACGCTGTATTTAGTTTTAATCGTTAAAGAAAAGTGAACGAGACATGCTTCTAGATATTTACGAGTGTTCGCAAATACAATATACTCAAATTGCGACATTTCAAATAAAGTTAAACTCTCATTCATAGTGCAAAAGCACAAGACAACCAATATTTAGACAACTAGTATCCGACGTTCCAGTAGCGTAGATCATTAAACCACATACTAGAATATGATATATGTATGAAAGCCAGGATTCGAATACTTAAACAAGGTTTTTTATTCATTTATATTTACGACAAGTTTAATTTTTAAAACTGCACTTTTTTTGTCTGGGCACATAATATCAGTAACAGTCTCAATGCACCCTTTATCAAAAACGGCATCTGAAAAATGGTTTAGATTTTTTTAAATAATTTCTCCAACTGCATAACTCGCTTTTACCAGATATTCATTTTGAAGTGACACATTCTTATAAATTGACTGCTGTCCCGAAAGTTTAATTTTAAGTTTAGTTACTCTGTATTCACGAAATTGACCCTTAAATTTATCATATGAAGAAGCATGCTTGGTGTCATAACGTCGCTTTATGTTATACTCTTTAAACACTGAAACTCTTTCACTGCAAATTAAACACACTGCTTTCTTGTTTAATTCAGTAAAAAGGTACTGATTTGTCCACTTTATTTAAAAGATCTACCTTTGTCTGAAACTTTTCTCATCTTGCCGCTACTCTTAGAAGTCATAATTAACACTTATAAAACTCACACAATAAATTATTTTTTTAAACCTTTCACTAACACTGACATTATAATTTGAGCGAACAACTGCAAATTGCAAACTAACAAATGTATAAAATATAACGATAACGAAACATCTGGTACACACTCGCCTTTAAAAGTATTAACCGCGCGGTCAACAGTGCACGGAGACTTCAGAGCGATGCGCGGTAGGTAGGATCATAAATAAAAATCAGGCTGAGTTTCTTAAAACGGATATGGTTACTCCATGTTTTGAGTAAGAGGATGAGTAGGATGAACTTTCGCAAGAACATGTGTTGAAAACAGAAAAAGTATTGCTTTTTCAAGTTTATCTTATACCAAATAGAATTACTTATATCATAAATGATAATAGACTATAACTTACAAATATCACTGCGTGTCGAATGCGATGTGATAGAGCAAATATCATTGCGGGCCGCATGAAATAGGTTCGATGGCCGCAAGCGGCCAGCGGACCACAGTTTGGATACACCTGAGCTACACGATCTTTAAGTGAAATGAAATGTAATAGCAACAATTCAGTCTCGTAGACTACGATGGACAGGACATGTGGTACGAATGGAGAATGATAGAGTTGCATGAAAATTTAGTGAAGGAAAACCAGTGGGTAAACGCTCAGTAGGTAGGCCAAGAATGAGCTGGGAGAATAGCAATTGCCTTATTTGAAGGTAAATTTAATGGGGATGATTGGAACGTATTAGGTAAGGTACTTTTGATGGAACGCTTAAAAGCGCACGATCACGAACCTCCGGGTTGAATAATGCTATTAGTGATATCGCTATTATTATTATTATTATTATTATTATTATTATTACTATTATTATTATTACTATTATTATTATTATTATTATTATTATGCTATATGCTACGATTGCAGTGAAAGACCTGCCCTGCGGCAGAATTACTATGGATTGACTATTATCATTACTATTATTATTATTATTATTATTATTATTATTATTATTATTATGATTATTATTCATACGAGAAAAAATTAATATTAGATATACAATAGTAGATTATATAAGATATAAGCAATTAAATTGGTATGGACACGCACAACGAATGCAAGAAGAAAGGTTACACAGGAAAACATTGGAATGGTGTCCATCTGGTAGAAGAAGGAAAGGAAGACTTCGAAACTCGTAGATGCAAGAAATAACAATAGGAATGAGAACAAGAGCACTGGAGGACATGGAGTGGATGGATAGAGACGAGAGGAGAAGAAAAATAAAACTTTTAGCACAGAAATATATGTAAACATTAAAAATCTGTACATAAATAACACATTATTATTATTAATATTATTAATATTATTATTATTATTAATATTATTATTATTATCATTAATATTGTTAATAATATTATTAATAATATTATTAATATTATTATTATTATTATTATTATTATTATTATTATATTATTATTATTATTATTATTATTTTATGTCCACCTCTGTGTTCTATACATCATCTGCTCTTAGAGTGATCCTAACATAATCAAACGTGTCGATTGTATCTTTCCGCCATTCGCGCCATAATGACTTTCACATTGAGAGAGAACACGTGTGAAGTATATAAAATCGTTGAATGTGGTAGATTACAAGGAAGGTAATGAGATTTTTCACTGAGCTTGTGAAATACATTTAAAATAACTGTTATTTAACTGCTGGTCGAATATTTGCAACACTTGTGCTTAAAAATTTAGATGGCGACACAGGAACAGAAGACTTGACATCTTCAGCCATTTTGTTGCATCAGAACCGAACTGAAGCATGACTCAAATGCATAATCCATATTTAATATACTATTTTAAGTTGTATTTATTAATTAGTTATATTTTATAATATTTTCTATGTTTTGAATATTATTATTTTGATTCACGAAGAATAACAAGTATATTCAGAGGATAAATTTTTAATTTAATGAGGGAACTACTTTTTCTCGTAGTTATTGCTTCTACGTCGTACGTCGGTGTCCATAACCAATGAAACGCGAGCAGGTCACATGGTTTTGTTTTGATGAGGATCACTTTAAAGGCTGATAACCTTTAGTTGTAAAGTCGTTATCTCAGATTCAGTCCAGTACAGACAACATTCTAGGATGAGATATATTCCTGGTTTTTCCTCACTGTAAGACAACTGTCAGAAAACTTAAGGCCCAAATACGTAGTTCCCGAAAACCATATGGCCATAATAATAATCCATATCATACTCAGCTTGGTTTGTATGAATGTATGAATAAGTGATGTGTTGATTTAAATGTTCGTGGCACTGAGCTGCTCACTCAACCGGGTCAAAAACAAAATGTGCTCCCAACAAGTCAAGTAAACAAAATGCCCGGATGGCGTGGGGAACGTGAAAGTGCATACAGATTCATTATTATTATTATTGTTATTATTATTGCTAATAATAATCTATCTATCTTCGGGTTTTTACAGCTGCTGCCGTCTTCCCGTGCCAAACCTCCAAAGCCTATGGTCTTGGGCATCTTCGATGCTTAGCCCTCTAGCTTGCATTACTGTCTTCATGTTTTCCTTCCATGTTAACCTTGGTCTTCCTCTTTTCTTCTTTCTGTTTGGATGCCATTCATATAGTTGCTTCGGCCATCGCTCATCTTCCATTCTTATCTCCGCCATGGCCGGTCCCAAGCCCGGAGGAGAAAGGAGGAGGGGGAGGAGTAACAACCTCGTTTAAAAACCAGGGTTCAGTTGGCTCCGACTGATAGTACTCTGTAAGGGCCCCTAGCCAGTGTTACGGTGAAGACCTCAACGGCAGAGTCGGCGCAGAAGGAGTCCTTCATCACGGCGGATCTGGCGGAAGAGGCAACCCTATCTCTAAGGGAAATAGAGAAACGCTGCCTTGCGGTGAAGAGGGATCTTCAAAGGCTATGGGAGGAAAACCCAGACAAAAATTTTCCTGGTCCTCCAGGTTGGGTGTTTATGCTGTGGGCCAGCTCCCCACACATTAAAAAAAAAACAAAATGCTAAAAGACCAAATCAATCAAAGCTAATAATAATAAAATAATAATAATAAAATAATAATTATTATCATTATTATTATTATTATTATTATTATTATTATTATTATTATTATTATTATTATTATTATTATTATTAAAAATAAACTAACTCGCTGGTACTATCGAACCCGTGGATGATGGCTGCACGGACATAAGCTCTCCACACGTCCCTATCCAGAGTTAATGTTTTCCAATCATCTCCTGTATAATAATACTTCCCTCAAATCATGGTTAATGTTATTCTCCCACATCATTCTAGGTCTACCAACTGGGCGATTTCCCTCCAGATTTCCTACAAGAAGCTTCCATCTCCGTTTTTCATTCCCCATTCGTGCCACATGTCCTGCCCATCGCAGTCTACGAGATTTAGCTGTTCTTATTGTATCCGGTTTTCTATAAAGTTCATGTAGCTCACTCTTATATGATATTCTCCACTCGCCTATCTGTTCATCTCTCTTAGGTCCAAAATTTTTCCTAAGAACTTTATTCTCATATACCCGTAATGTTTTCTCCTCCCTTAAAGTATGTGTCCATGATTCGCATTCATATAATATAACTGGGGGAATAATAGTTTTGTATATTTTCAGTTTAACTTTTTTTTAGAGATATTGGGTCAACAATAGTCCCTGTGATGCACGTATCTGTTGAGGAGTTGACATATGGAGCTGGCGTAAATCAGCGCTCTTCGGGTAACAATGACGCGTCAAAATTAATAAAAATTGGTTTCCTCTCAAACCAGAGCTACGATATTGCTGAAAGTTATTACTTCTGCTCAAAAGCAAACAATAGCCACGATTTAAAAAAAAACTTACACCACAAGTGGCACTGGGAATTTTTGTAGAAGGTGATTTCAGCCGAAGACAGTGGGATGTACTACATGCGGCTAACAAGAGCATCCACCCTTACTATTACATTTTAAAAACGACAGAGAAGAAACGAGTCATTGCTGATATTAAGGGCGAACTCGACGAAGGTTCCATTTTTAATAAACATAACGCGGAAGATTGTAGTATCTGCTGTAATCACTTATAAGAGTCTAATAGTGTCAAATTTGCTATAGAATACAACAGTGTGCGAGGGAAGGACGAAATAGAGGTTTAAGATATGACAGGAGAACTCGACATGATCACGTGATTTCCGTTGTTCTCTACTCGCATGTGTTGTGCGTATTGGCAGTTCTTAGTAATACGTTAGTAGTAGCCTACATTGTTATTTTCTCTATTACAACCTATATAAGAGTGAAATTAATTAGTTCTGAAGAAAACGATGAATCCACGTCTTCTGGATACGCTCGAAAGAGAGCAAATGTAATGACGATCTGTATTCAGAAAGGAAAGAACACCTAAAAATGTGAAATTCAATTTGTCAGTAGAAGAACTTACTCAGAAGTAAGCTAAACCACGGAATCTGCCATCAAAGGAAATCGAAGATCTCAATGCACTAATGCTGTATGTGCCTCTTCCGTGGTGGAATTACTTCGAAAAAGTTCTTAATTCAGGGGATAGTAGGTGTCCTTCAGGCCAGGATAATGTAGATGTCTTTCCGGAGGAAGAAGAATGATCAACCAGAATACTTACTTACTTACTCACTGGCACTAACGAACCCATAGGTTCATGGCCGCACGGACATAAGCTCTCCATACATCCCTATCCTACGCTTATGCTTTCCAATCATTCCCTGTATAATCTACTTCCCTCAAATCATAGTTAATATTATTCTCCCACCTCATTCTTGGTCTACCAACTGGGCGTTTTCCCTCTGGCTTTCCTACAAGAAGCTTCCATGCAAGTCTTTCATTCCCCATACGTGCACCATGTCCTGCCCATCGCTGTCTACGAGACTTAACTGTTCTTATTATATCTGGCTTTCTATAAAGACCGAATACTGATTTTATTTTTTCTATGTGGTGAAAGTTAATGTTATATAAATAACAGTTTAAGGAACGGTACAATGCTATAACAGCTATTTTTCTGTATTTTGTGTTCTGCTTTCAATTTATGATTTTTCATTGAAAGTGTTGTGAAGCAATGGGTACCAATACGAATTGATACGTATCGTAATAATTAATAAAATAGATACTACCGTTTTTTATTTGATGTCAGTATAGAAGAAATTAATTTATAATAAATAATGTATTGTGTAGATGTTTATTATTCTTTAACAGTTTAAAGGTTATAATAATTCAAGTGCAGCTATATTTAAAGTGCCGATAATAATAATAATAATAATAATAATAATAATAATACTATTATTATTATTAAGTGACAGTTATATAATATTATGTAATGATATTAAGAATTTAATAAAAAATACGATCCTGTAGCAAATAATTCCCTTCTTTTCATTTTTCGATATTATCATTGAAAGTGTTGTGATAGAATGTATAACGATAATCCAACGTAGTATAATAAAAGAAATGCCTACATTTTACACTCTTTATATTAGCTTGACATCTATCTATCTATCTATCTATCTATCTATCTATCTATCTATCTATCTATCTATCTATCTATCTATCTATCTATCTATCTATCTATCTATCTATCTATCTATCTATCTATCTATCTATCTATCTATCTATCTATCTATCTATCTATCTATCTATCTATCTATCTATCTATCTATCTATCTATCTATCTATCTATCTATCTATCTATCTATCTATCTATCTATCTATCTATCTATCTATCTATCTATCTATCTATCTATCTATCTATCTATCTATCTATCTATCTATCTATCTATCTATCTATCTATCTATCTATCTATCTATCTATCTATCTATCTATCTATCTATCTATCTATCTATCTATCTATCTATCTATCTATCTATCTATCTATCTATCTATCTATCTATCTATCTATCTATCTATCTATCTATCTATCTATCTATCTATCTATCTATCTATCTATCTATCTATCTATCTATCTATCTATCTATCTATCTATCTATCTATCTATCTATCTATCTATCTATCTATCTATCTATCTATCTATCTATCTATCTATCTATCTATCTATCTATCTATCTATCTATCTATCTATCTATCTATCTATCTATCTATCTATCTATCTATCTATCTATCTATCTATCTATCTATCTACTATCTATCTATCTATCTATCTATCTATCTATCTATCTATCTATCTATCTATCTATCTATCTATCTATCTATCTATCTATCTATCTATCTATCTATCTATCTATCTATCTATCTATCTATCTATCTATCTATCTATCTATCTATCTATCTATCTATCTATATATATATATATCTATCTACTATATATATATCTATCTATCTCTATATATATATATATATCTATCTATCTCTATATATATATCTATCTATCTATCTATCTATCTATCTATCTATCTATCTATGTAACGGAATATTACAAGCGCGATTTTCATTCACTTAAAATCATTGGATCGATTTGAACATTTGTATACTTGTAAAGGACCCGTGACAATACAATAATTTCATTTTTTCTAAAATCCTGGCCAGAATCGTCAGAAATCAATAAATAATAGTTTTAAAAAAACTAAAACAACACGTTTTACTAGAAAACCGAACTAAAAAATGAAAAATAATTTTAATTTCCTACACGCTTTGGATAAAATTAAAGAGGTCAACAAAATTTCATCTCCGACACATATAGAATAAAACCAGAGTTATTAACAAAAAGAAAATAATTTTACCATCAAAAGCGTGGAGTGCTCTATATCAATTGATATATTTGATAATAAACAGTTTTGGGTAAAAGTAAAGTCTCTAAGAAGAAAATGTAAAAATCATGAAAAGCACCCCACACTTTTGACGGTAAAATGATTTCCTTTTTGTTGATAACTCAAGTTTTATTCTATATGTGTTGGAGATGATTTATTTGTTGACCACTTTAATTTTATCCCAAGCGTGTTGGAAATTAAAATTATTTTTCATTTTTTAGTTCGGTTTTCTAGTAAAGCGTGTTGTTTTAGTTTTTTAAAACTATTATTTATTTTTTATTCTATAGTTTTAATATCTTACAGAATCAGATAAAAATATAAATATCTTTAAATTCGTTACTTTTTTGTAGTATGAGCTAAAAGTAATGCTCTTCTAAAAAATTGTCCCAGCCGGATTGGAACCAGCGGCCTATACGATTAGATTACTGAAATTATATACCACTACAGTTCACCGCTCTTCCAACTGAAACAACGATTGACTGAAAAGTCGACAAGTCCGCAACCTATTATACCAGTTTTCATTTTTTTTATTTCTCTGACGATTCTCGCCAGGATTTTAGAAACAGGATATGAAATTATTGCATTGTCACGGGTCCTTTACAAGCATACAAAGTTTCAAGCAGATCCAATGTTTCTAAGTGGGTGAAAATCGTGTTCAAAATTTCCGTTACATAGACACAAAGACACTTCATTAATTTTCTGATGATTCTGGCCAGGATTTTAGAAACAAATATGAAATTATTATACTGTCACGGATCCTTTACAAGTATACAAAGTTTTAAGTTGTTCTAAGTTGTTTCTAAGTGGTTGAAAATTGTGTTCAAAGATTCCGTTACATGCTTACAAAGACACTTTTTTTTCTGATGATTCTGGTCAGGATTTTAGAAAAAAGTGAAATTATTGTATTGTTACGGGTCCTTTACAAGTATACAAATTTATGTCGATCCAATGTTTCTAAGTGGTTGAAAATCGCGTTCAAAAATTCCGTTAAATACATACAAAGACACTTTTTTTATGATTCTGGCCAGGATTTTAGAAAAAATGAAATTATTGTATTGTCAAAGGTACTTTACAAGTATACAAAGTTTCAAGTCGATCCAATGATTTTTAAGAGGGTGAAAAACGCGTTGAAAAATTCCGTTACATAGATAGATAGTTAGAAACAGGTCAAGCTAATATACAGCGTGTAAAAAAATTATAGTTTAAAAAAACTAAAACAACACGCTCTATTAGAAAACCGAACTAAAAATAATTTTAATTTCCAACACGCTAGGGACAAAATTAAAGTGGTCAACATAAAAATCATCTCCAACACATATAGAATTAAACTAGAGTAATCAACAAAAAGAAAATTATTTTACCATCAAAAGCGTGGGGTGCTCTTATATCAATTAATATATTTGATAATAAACAGATATTGGTAAAAGTAAAGTCTCTAAGGAGAAAATGTAAAAATCATAAGAAGCACCCCACGCTGTTGATGGTAAAATGATTTTCTTTTTGTTGATAACTCTAGTTTTATTCTATATATGTTGGAGATGATTTTTTTGTTGGCCACTTTAATTTTATCCCAAGCGTGTTAGAATTTAAAATTATTTTTCATTTTTTAGTTCGTTTTTCTATTAAAGCGTATTGTTTTAGTTTTTTAAAACTATTATTTATTTACTCTGTTATCAGTACAGAACAAATTAATTTGACACAAATAATATATAATATAAGTTCTGGATTGCCATCATGTACTTATATTTAGTCCATACTTTGAAAATAAATCTCGCCCTTAATAATCGGAATGACACAAACTAGCGATCATAATAGATGTGCTTATTTAAACTAGTGATTCTCCGAGAGTGTACATTTAAAATTCCTCCCTAATATCCTAAACGCCTCAAATATTATCAAAATGTGGAATCGACAGAAGTGACTGAAATATGCTCTGAAATTCAAGTACAAGCATTACTTTACCACTCTGCATTTTGCCTGTATAAATCCGTGGCAGATGTTGTAGAAATTTGTTCAGAGGAGGAACCACAAATAATGGTGATTAACACCAAATGGGGCTGCGAGGTATCGTAACAGACTCAATTTACACAAAAATTTCACAACAGTACCGAGAGTGACGCAAATATTTTTCATAGGTATTTTGTGTCTTTAAGATTGGTTGTTATGATTCATGAAGAAAATTATATAGCAAAACCCAGTTTCTACCTCTGTCAGATTCTGAAGACCCATATGTATACGCTTCATCATTGAATCAAAAGATGTTACCAAAAATGAAATCGGATACATCGAAATTCAAACTGCAAATCTGATAGTAACAAAAGTGACCACTACGAAAGCAAATAAGGCAAAATAAAGCGTAATAAGATGCTAACATGCTAAAGTGTGCAACGCGGCGACTGTTACTACATCCACCAAGCGAGAAACACATCATGATACCTGATGACCAATATTTCGCACACTGGTAGACCATGGAAGTCATACAGAATATATTTCTGCTCCCTTCTTGAGACTATGGGGATTTCCATTTTACTCTCACTTTTCCCACTTGATTTTGAACCACCAATAAAATTTATTGTTATAAAATATATGTGAGCAAAAATTAAGGAGAAGCAAAGAGATGTTCCACATACCGAAGTTTATTTATAATCAGAAGTTAAAACTTCAGAACAAACTCACAATTTACATATATCATATAGAAAACTTCGCGCGACATGTCAGTTCGCGATGAAAGTTATTAAAATTCTTGCTAGTCGAAATAAAGACAGTCTAAATTTTAGATACAATAAATTGACTTTTAAAATTTCACCGTCTTCAAGAGAAAAAAAAAAGTTTCGAACGTAATAACGCAAAAAGTTTATAAAGATATAGGTATGAAGCTTTCCAAAATCCTGTCATATGAATACAAGCTAATTTAACATTTATAATCCTCTTTACTTGCCCGATTCACGATATGTAAGAGTGTTATATTAATTCATTTTTTTCAAATGATTAAGAATCTATATTTTAAAAGTGAACGATGTATTATTTGCTTAAAATTCTTTCGATACACCTGCGAATCCATGAGACAAATTTCATTCTCTACTGGAAATCAATTGAGCTACAACAACTGACAACATTATCATTAAATATGAAACTAATAAATCGAAATTTTATTATCCCGGATCACGAGGTCGCCCTAATGGTGTTAGATAATATTCTCCCCGATTCAAAGTGAATGATTCGAAAATAAATAAATTACAGTGACATGCAGTGAACATTAAAAATTTAAAAAGAAAATAATTTACAGAATATTACGATAGTTATATTAAATGGGCTACGAAATAAAACATTCATAATGACTTATTTGAAATATATCCGACTATAGATGACGTATTAAAAATTGTGAATAGTAACTGATTAAAATATTTTTGATCCGGTTCCCTTTGTTCCGATTCGTACTAGCGAAACAACATATTACTACAACCTACAAGTGAACCCACTGTAGTAACATTGTGGCAGTTTTATATGGTATCTAATAATATTTAATATTGATTTAACATAAAAAATACCTATCCCAGAAATTAAGATACATTTTCAAATAAAGGTAACTTAATAATTAAATCACAAACGAGTTGAGATAAATATGTAATGTAACAAATCTACCAAATTGTAAAAATGCAAGGATTACCGAAAACAATACTCAAAGATTAATTAAATTAATTATTATATCATTATAAAGAGACGCATTAAATCTAAGTTGCACCTGAAATGAGGAAGCTATGTAAACTACCTTTGGAAATACCCATAATAATAAAGGTATTGTCCCTTTACATGAAATTATAACGCTTGACCAAGCAATTATCATACAGATGCAGCTCAGCGTAAGAACTAATCTACACAGCACTTAATAGTGTCTAAAAATATAACATGACAAATATAAGTTTTGAAAATAATTTATACTTACATACAGATTTTTAATGTTTACACATCTTTCTGTGCCTAAAGTTTTATTATTTTTTTCCTACTCGTCTCTATCCATCCACTCCATGTCCGCCAGTCCTCATGTTCTCATTCACATTCTTATTTCTTGCATATCCACGAGTTTCGAGGTCTTCCTTTCCATCTACTTCCAATGTTTTCCTGGGTAATCTTTCTTCTTGCATTCGTTGTACGTGCTCATTTCAATTTAATTGCTAATATCCTATATAATCTACTACTGAATATCTGATATTCATTTTTTCTCGTATGACAGTATTTCTTATTTTTTTCTAATTTTGAACATCTTGCTGCTCTCCTCAAGAAATCCATTTCCATCGACATAAGTTTTTATTCTAAGTTTTTGTTGAATTTCCAAACTTCAACTCCATATGTGACAGTACTTCTCGCTATTGAATTATATATTTGTAACTTATTTTATTCTGGATATATGTCTGTTCCATAAGACTCCATTTATCATTGCTGTTATTGCTCTACCCTATGTATCCTGTTCATAATATCACTTACTTGTTTGTCCTCTTTGTTTGCTTTTACTCCCAGATACTCAAATTCTACACATCCTCTAATATACCCCCTTTGATCTTTTAATATTAAATCTTCTATTTCGGCTCCACATCCCGTATAAAATGTTGTTTCTAAATTTTATTTTCAAACCCCAGTTATCGTATTCGTCCAATAATTATCTGAACATAAACTCCATGTCTTCATATTCTTGTGCAATTATTATCTGGTCATTCGCAAATAACAGTGTTTATATTGTATCTGTTGATCCATCTCCAATTGGTTCTCCCATTCCTGAATATTTTTTGCTCCAGTTTGACAGGAAAATAAACTTATTAAAACCTCAGCTGCCAAAATTAAATAAAAATGACCCAAGCTATAAAATTGTAAGAAAAATTAACAAAAGGTAAATGTCTCTTAAAATTCTTACCGGTATCTAAATAGAATTTTGGAGTTTCCAGAAGGCGTGAACCATCCGCCCTTCTTAACAACACATTAACAAATGAAAATTGTTAAAAATATTAACCAATATAAAACTGAATAGATGAAGGGTAATCAAACTGAGAGGTGGGGCCAGAATTTAACTTTAGAGAACACTAGCCAGAAGAAATTCATTCGGTATCGTGCATTTGATCCTACAAAGTTATTCGGTATCGTGAATCCGAACGTACAATGTTACTCGGTATCCTGATGAATCAGATCCCACAGTGTTATTCGGAACTCGGTACTTGTGCTCTAATCTGCGATATGTTTCTACTATCGCGTTTAATTGATACTTTACTTTGAATTGTTACCGGAATTGAACTTAAATATATTTTACGTGAACCCTTTTGGAACTTAATAATTACAAAATACTATAGAATTGATCAAGTATAAACTCTGAGGTAAAACTTCATATATTCCGTTACAAATCAAGTTGTATTTTCAAATATATTTTAATAAGCATCAATAAATATTCAAATATCATATACTACGAGTATATATTACTAAACGGCAAGACCCTGAGATCTCATACTCTACGAAATCCGCTGTCTGTTCATAAACCACACTAAAAAGTTAAGCCAGTTTTAATGTGTTTGTTGCGAAAGTTCTCAATATTTTAGCTGAGTTGATCATTCAGAAATTCAGATAAACCATTTCACAAAGACACGTGGACACACACAGCTCACAAAACAGCAGAATACCTGAGTAGACGAAAGAAATTTGAGAACCAGGAAAAAATAATTACGAGCAATTATGAGCAATTCCATGAACATATCGAGGTGAACATTTAGAAATTGACGCGGCAATAATTTTGTTGACGTAATATATATCTTTAAGGATCAAATTTTCTGATTCTATAAGATACTGTTTCAAATGTGTATTATTTTAATCTAATATTAGTGGTAGAACTTGTCATATTCCAAACCTGTAAAAACACGCAAAATTTTACCAATTTGTTGTTTAATGATATGGACGTATTAATTCGTTTTATTTCACAAACTCTTTTGCTAAACCGTACTTAGGTCCTCCCTAGTCGTAAATGTAATAATATTAATTGCAGTCTAATGTTCTATATACCTAAAATGTGTCACGAAATTCTTAACTATAAGCTATGGTCAGTCAGTCACGGAAAAGTATACAAATTACAGTACACAACATAATAATTGATGAATTAAAATTTCCTCTTTGATTCTACCTTATCGGTCACAACTAACAAAAAGTATTAATGACATTTTCTTGTACATTCATTATTTTTCCCGCTAGAGTCCCGTGACTGACTGACTTTTTGTCCTCTCAGTTATAATACTAATATGCATGACGCACTCAGTTGCTTGTTGCACTCTGCTGAGAATTTACATAAACATGGTTTAGGAAACCTGGTTGACTGTTCGGCTCAGCTGCTCTATAAAATAATTTCTGACTCTTTTTCTGTGTCAATATGAGCTAAACGGCAGTCAGTGGAAGCACTTAAATATATTCAGGAGAAGGTGCAGTAAACGAAGCAGCCATACTTGTTGATTTCTTAGAAAATTATACCTTCAAAGAACAAAATGAGATCCAGGTAGTTCATTGGAAAATTTAGTATATCTCAATATTATTACTTACACGAAGCACTGAGTAGATCGAAGCAGAAGTTCTATGTTGCATTTGTAGTCTACTGCAAAGCTTTTGAAAATGTAGGCAGGAAACTACTGATATCCAAGTTGAGAAATATGAATGAACTGGACGAACATACACTAACACTTATCCATAACATACTAGCTAAAATTTCTTAAAGATAGACGATGTAATTCAGCAATCAGATGAAGTCATTCAAACCTGAGGAGTTCTTCAAGGGAACCCTTTAAGCCCTCTCCTCGTCAATGAGATGGCAGCAGATATAACCCAGATATGCCGCCCATCAATAAAAATGTATATTTACGCAGATGATATGGTACTTGGAGCGACAGATAAGGAAGAACTGCAAGAAACAATACACAATCTGGCATGGTGGGCCGACAAAAATGGCTTTGATATAAACCTATCAGAAACTGTACAAATGGTATTCAAAAAGGGTCGACTGGTAAATGGCGACCACATACAACTGCAGGGCAGCCCGTTGCAATTCACAAACGCGTTCAAATATCTAGGAGTAACACTCCAAACAACAGCCAAATCCTTCAGAATGCATACGAAAGAGAGAGCGGCAGCTGCTATAGTTGCCATGTACGACATAGAAAACATCACACAACTGTCACTTGCAACAGCCATGAAACGTTGTGAGGCCAAAATACTTCCCCTCTTAACGTATGGAATAGAAATCATTTGGACTGACCTCAGTTAAGGAGACTTAAACACATTAGAAAAAGTGAAAGCAAGATTCCTAAATGCAGCAACGGGGATCTCGAAATTTGCTCCATCTATACATGCATATGAATTAGCACGGGAAACATTCCTCGTGGAAGATCTACGCACAAAATTCCTGCCACTAAGCAGGAAACTGCTTTGAAGGAAATAAGAAAAAAGAAGAGAAAAGAAATATCAGACGATTCTTACGCAACAGATGCAATGATCAATCGAGACTGGACTGGACCAAACAACAAGTTACGCAGTGAAATAATAAGACTGGCAGTGCATGGATATCAGAACAAACTCTGCAAAAATTCAAACTATCATGATCCGTCCAGGGACTGCGTGTGTAAGCTCTGTGATAAATCGTGTGAAAGATATCAATTCAGTGTCTGTTTAAAGAGAACACAATCGTTGCTGGTATACAGCAGAGACATAAACTAATGCATATTTGTGCGCTATTTTCCTGTCGTCGTCGTCTTCGTCTTCGTCTTCGTCATTATTATTATTATTATTATTATTATTATTATTATTAATAATAATAATACTTCTGCCTAGTTTAGATGGAAGGTGACATAAGTTGGGAAGAAATACTTTGCTCTAATGTCAGGATATGTGACACATAGCAAGTTACTATAGAAAAGTGTTTTCCAAAACTTGAGGTGATAAACATTTTCAGTTCGAGCAGCAGCTAATATAAATAGACCTATACATTTAGCAATGTGACACCGCCTACTTGAATATTTGGATTTTGATATAAAATGGAACTTCTTTGAATCGTGTCATGGAAAGTGGGTTTTATATGCGATTGGCGGCCAAGTAAAAAGGATAGCACGGATGTATGAAAAACCGAGAAAGAAAATACAAAATTGTGCAGAATTATGTAATGTGAACTGTGAAACCAACCAAATAACTGTTCAGGAGGAGTTACAAAATGATATAGAAGAAGGAAAGACATTTTTAGAGAAACAATTTGAATATCTTAAAGCAATCACGGATTCATTGCGTACACAACGTGAAAGCGTTGAACCCGTATGTTATAGAATGTGCACAACTTTCAAACAAACAGCGCAACAAATGCATAAGTTCGTGTGTTAAAAAAATAAACTGAATGGCGCGACAGGCCTAGAAAGACCTTGGCTGCTGATCTCACATCCAAGGATACCAATCACAGATGTGGGCAATCATCTAACCAATATGTAGAGTGACATGTGGTCAGCATGTCGGATACTCCAGCAGTTATGTTTTTTTTCTCGACCGCAACCGCTAAATGTCGTAGCTGCCCAAATTCTTCGTGATTCTGGGCGTGCACCAGTCCCATTGCAGCCGAAATTCCATGAGAACATTTATTCTCTCATGCCGACTCGAATCAGTGCTCTCTATTGAGACATCTTGACTCAAACCATTCAGCTACAGCGTGAGACTTCATGTGTGACAGGAAACATTATTTTTATTAATGGGTCAAGTCAAGTTAACATAGCGACGAATACTAGAGAGTGAATTGCTGCATAAGAAAATCTTATACATCGATGTTATGAAGTGAATCACCAGTGTCGGGGTAATAAGAGTTTTCTTTTTAACGCTGTTTAAAAATAGATTTCACTACGTCAGCAACTGGATAGCTTGGGATTTATAATAATTTGATTTGAAAGTACATGCACACTGATAACTAACTAACTTATTAAGAATCTGTATCTAGAAATTAAAAATTTTAATTCCTGCATCACGTAAATTTTAATCAGTTACTGTATATATATATACATTTATAGTAGGTATATTTAACAATAGAGAAGGCACTTTGTTATTAAATATTTAACATTTTTCTTAAGTCATATAATTTAAAATGGTACATGGTAAGCAAGTTAATTATATTATATAATTGATTTAATTTAATATTTATTTTACAGCAAAATTAAAATTTAACAATTTTCGTGGAATTCATAGAGTGTTTGCAGTTCTTTATTAATCTCTGTTACCGATACTGTTTATTTAGTTTCATAGTATTTTGTTACATTTTTGTAATATTTGCGTTTTGAAATTCTAAATAAAATTTTGATATGTCAGTCAGTCACAGAATACGGTCAGTCAGTCCCGCATCACATATTCGATAATAACTTCGGTATTAATTGTGATTTAGGTTTCGTTTTTTATTTAAAATGTAACTTGAAATATGCTCTCCATACGGTATTTTGGAAAATTCAATTAGGAATCGCATTTCAGAGAATGATTTAGTTGAACACGTTAAGCTGCATGATGAGTTGACATTTATGTCAGTCAGTCACACATACTTTGATAGCTAATAAATAACTCGTTTTTCTTCAGAAGTTGTAATTTTTGTACAATCTTAATCACACACTTTTCCTCTAGCATATCACGTAGATAACACCCCAAATTTCAACCAATTGTAATATTTATGCAATCATTTTGCTGCAAAAATATATTGTAACTGTCAGCCAATCACATATGGAATTGCTCTTATAGAATATTATTTACGTTTGATGAGTAGTGGGAACATTCTCAAACAGACAATAGGAATAGCGTTATAAATAGATGTACAAAATACTGCATTGATGTAAAATAAAATAAGAGAAAGTGAGATATATATTTTTATGACTTATAAAGAATGGAAACAAAACAATGTTTTAAACAATGTCTGAACGTTAATATAGAAACAATACAATTTTCTTAACAAGTCATTTAATATTGCCTAACGTTTAATTAGAATCCCGTCAAACCTTCATGTCTTTAGAGCTTGTTCATTAAAATTTCAATATCTCGCGAACATTTTGACATGATGCTTTAAAACAAACAAAAGTATCAAAATATATTTTGGTGATAGTCAGAAATTCAATATTCAAGTAAGGATATCATTATAATGGATACTTTTGATAAAATCAGATTCTTTATTTAACCTTAATAAAAGGAAAAAAAAATCTATTTCTAGCAATGACTGCATGATATTATTCTTTAAAATAATTATACCTTGGAACATACAAAAGAACCAATATGCGATTGTACATGTATTATACAGAGCAGATGATCGTTGCCGCGTTATCTTTATTAGAATTAGGAGAAGGCTTTAAATTAATAAACCGTAGATATTGATGTGGTTGCAGATGAGTTGCAATAGTTTTAATTGAGGAACCCTAATAAAGTGAAACAGGATATCTTATGCTCTTCACTCCTTCAGATATGTTAATAATAATAATAATAATAATAATAATAATAATAATAATAATAATAATAATAATAATAATAATAATAATAATAATAATAATAATAATAATAATAATAACAATAAAAATAATGATAAAAATATTATTATTATTATTAATATTATTATTTTGGCCACCGCTGTGGTCTCAAGGTAGCGTGCTGGCTTGTCACGCAACGGGCCCGGGTTCGATCACCGGTCGGAGCAGATTTTCTGGGTGAGGTTTTTATCGGGGTTTTTCCTCACCAGTAAGACAAATGTCAGGAAAACGTTAAGGCCCAAACGGTCCCCGTAATCATATGGCCATCATCATCATCTTCATCCTTATCATTATCAACATCATACTTATCATTATCATCATCCTGCACCGGTGTGGAAAGCAACGGGGAGCTACCACACCTACAATTCCCTAGTAAAGCTGCAAACATAGCAAGAAAATGCTATGATTGCAACGGACCTGCCTTCGGGCAGAATTACTATGGATGGACGGATTATTATTATTATTATTATTAGTATTATTATTATTGTTATTATTATTGGATCGTAAGAGAAATAATAGCATTGCAGAATAATTAAAAAACACTATGTTCAATACTTACAACAATATTAGCCAAGACGAATTTCAGCGTGTGAAAAGCAATGTAAAGTACCAGAAAACTTAACAAGAAATGTTTCGAGAGAGTAACAGGCGAGTAGCCCTATTATTTGAGAGGGTTATTATTATTATTATTATTGTTATTGTTATTATCATCATCATTATTATTACTATTATCATTTTTATTGCGAATGAGCCCATATAGTACTATGAATGTACTTAGAGGCGTTTATTAGACTCCACATTTCCCTCATTTTTTTTGGCAATGGACTTTTTATTTCTCTTCTGTCCACGTTCCAGTGTTTTTACTTGGGTTTGTCCCCTAGGTTAACCTGCCACTTGTGCACCTTAATTTTAAATATATCTCTTTATGATCTCTTCTTGAGCATTTCTGCCAATTTTTAAGTCCTTTTTCACTCCACCAATCCATTCAGGACTTCAGTCAAAACCTTGTGATAAGTGATAACCCGGTACTATGAATCGTGACAGGTGGTAGCCAATCCACTGCCGTTAACAAATACGTAGAAGTGAAGCACCAGTGGATACCACGAAATTGTATTATCACTATCATCATCATCATCATCATCATTATTTCCACCGCTGTGGTCTCGAAGTAGCGTGCTGCCTTGTCACACAGAGGGCCCGGGTTCGATCCCCGGTCGGGGCAGTTTTTCTGGGTGACGTTTTTATCGGGGTTTTTTCTCACCTGTAAGACAAATGTCAGGAAAACTTTAAGGCCCAAACGGTCCCCGAAATCATATGTCCATCATCATCATCCTTCACCGGTGTGGAAAGCAACGGGAAGCTACCACACCTACAATTCCCTAGTAAAGCTGCAAGCATAGCATGAAAATGCTATGATTGCAGTGAAGGACGTGCCTTCGGGCAGAATTACTATGGATGGATTATTATTATTATTATTCCACCGCTGTGGTCTCGAGGTAGTGTGCTGCCTTGTCACGCAGCGGGCCCGGGTTCGATCCCCGGTCGGGGCAGTTTTTCTGGGTGAGGTTTTTATCGGGGTTTTTCCTCACCTGTAAGACAAATGTCAGGAAAACTTTAAGGCCCAAACGGTCCCCGAAATCATATGGCCATCATCCTTAATCATTATTATCCTTACCATTATCATTATCATCATCATCCTTCACCGGTGTGGAAAGCAACGGAAGCTACCACACCTACACAATTACCTAGTAAAGCTGCAAGCATAGCATGCAAATGCTATGATTGCAGTGAAGGACCTGCCTTCGGGCAGAATTACTATGGATGGATTATCATTATTATTATTATTATTATTATTATTATTTAAATTATTATTATAATTATTATTATTATTAAAATTATTATTAAAATTATTATTAAAATTATTATTATAATTATTATTATTACTATTATTATTATTATTATTATTATTATTATTATTTCCACCATTGTGTTCTCGGGGTAACGTCGTCACGTCGTATACAACGGGTTAGGGTTCGATCCTCGTTCGGGACAAGTTTTTTGGATGAAGTTTTCTTCATTATTTTCTCACCTCTAAGCCAAACATATAGAAACTTTAAGGCCCACATGGTCCCTGATCAACATCTGGATATCATAATAATACGTATCAAATTTGTCTTATTAAGTGTTAATAATTGAATTGTGTGAACATTTAGTCCTTATAGGCTCGGAGGTGGCACTGGCATTGAGCTGATCACTCATCATGGGAGGCTCTTCGTGTCCTTGTGTACTTAAAAAGTATATGTGTGATCCATAGCTCAAAATCCTCTCCCGACAGGTAGTGTTCCTGTAGGACGTGGGTGACATGGGACCTATAAAGGGATAGATTAAACTAAGATGTAGAAGGAGATTATATATATAGGAATTTTAAGTTGTTCTTACAAATATGTGACAAATTTGATTTTGAATTTTGCTCATAAGGGAACTCTCAACCATTGCATTCCAAAACATACATTGAAATTTCTCCCAGAAAAGTGTTATGATATGTACCAAGGCCATGTTCTAATATTTCTACCGATTTAACTGCAAGACACTAAAACCAGAGCCAAATCTCTCACTTTAAACTGCAGGGAAGTAATATAAAACCCTACTCGGTTTATTTGATAACCCTCAGAACCTGCATGCCGTTCGCTCGCGCATGGAGTTGGGAGAGGAGGGTAAGTGAAGCAAATGTGATATCAGTTGCTTGAAAACTTATGCCGATAGTGATTTACTGTTTTGGCGTAAAATAAAGACGATCGCTACTTGTGATGGATGTTCATACAAAAATGAATCACAATGTGTCCCACTGAGCAAGATATATTTAATCCCACTCATCTAGTTTAGTGTGTGTCAATTTAATTACACGAAAGAGGCGTTTATTTTACCGGGAATATATATGCAAAAGAAAAGAACTGAGCCAATATATAATATAACTTAACGAGGAAGCTAAATATGGGGGTGTTCACCGATATGAAGAAACAGTTTTCGAAGTACATGAAGACAGTGAAAGTGAATCCAATGATACCGATCATGAAACGCTATCTCCTATCTCAAGTAATGTTGCGAGTAACAATTCGATATAACATATTGAGTTTCCTGACATTGAGTCCACTAACACAAGTCTGTCACCTATCAAATCAACTTATTCTAGTAGCATTCCCAGTCCTGTGATAAAAAGGTAACGTAAACAATGATTAGTATTTGAAAATAAAGTAGGCTACTTAGGAAAAGTTTTGGACCAAAGAGAGATGAACAGGCGAATGGAGAAGACTGCATAACAATGAACCATATGGTCTTTATAGGAAGCCAGATATAATAAGAACAGTTAAATGGTATCTTACCTTGTCGTGATGGAGTGGCTTGCGTGCTTAAAATGACCCTGAGAGCTATGCCGGCGGTAGCATTGCTGCCGATAGGATTACCCATGCCAGACTGGTCCAAGGTGATAAGCCAGACGGAAAAAGTACCTTGGTCGAAAGAGTGACGATCTTTCACCGTAAAAATAGAACCGTCAAGAAATGCGGACATGGGTTCAACTGGGGTAAAATTTTCCGGAAGTTAAATAGTCCCCCATTCAGTTCTCCGGGCGGGGACTACTTCAGGGAACCCATGCCAAAGGCTCAAACATAGTGACATGCTCCTAGGAACATGGAATGTTAGGACTTTATACAATAGCGGGGCACTAGAGATGTTAACGCGGGAATTACATAAATCGCCCTTGGATATAGTCGCTTTACAGGAAGTTAGGTGGCCAGGAGACGGTAGTAAGGAACAAGGAAGCTTTGCATTATACTACGGGGGTGCAGAAAGAACTGCATTTGGAACGGGTTTTTTAATCAGAAGGAGGATCCTATCCGCTATCCGAGACATTAAGTTTGTTAGTGATATGATATCATACATAATTCTAAAGGGTAACCACATGATTTTATAATTGTAAATGTACATGCCCCCACAGAAGATAAAGATGACAAGATCAAGGATGAGTTCTATGAAGAATTAGAATGTTTATTTGATAGCCTTTCACGATATCATATGAAAATTGTCTTAGGAGATTTTAATGCAAAAGTGGGGCGGGAAGATATATTCAGACCAACAATAGACAAATTCAGTATTCATGAAGATAGTAACGACAACGGGGTCAGATTAGTCACATTTGCCACATCGAAGAATCTCATTGTTAAGAGCACAACATTTCAGCATAAGGATATTCATAAATACACCTGGACGTCCCCAGATGGCGAAACTCGGAACCAGATAGATCATGTATTAGTGGATAAACGCTGGCACAGTAGCATCATCGATGTTAGATCAGTTAGAGGGACAGACTGCAATTCGGATCATCATCTGGTCAGCGTGAAAATCAGACAACGGCTATCGCTTAAGAGAGGAACAAACGCTAAAGATGATTCTGTAAAATTTGAATTAAAAAACTTGAAAAATAATGAAATGCGGCAAGAATATCAAATCAAAATTTCTAATAGATTTGAAGTACTGGAATCTTCAGATGACAATGTGGCAAACGAAGAAGAAACTGATATGAATAAAGAATGGGAGGCTATAAGAGACACTACTAAATTGTCAGCATCAGAAAGCATTTGTTGTTTAAAAAAGAGGCAAAACAAGAAATGGTTTGATGAGGAATGTGCCGACATTGTAAAGAAAAGAAAGCTAACAAAAATGAAATGGTTACACGAGCCAAATGAGATAAATTTAGAGCATTTGGGTAGTATTAGAATGGAAACCACCAAGTTACTAAAGAGTAAAAAGAGGGAATATTTGAGAGATAAGATTAATGATCTTGAAATGAACGCAAAAAATAGGAACATTTGAGAATTATATCAGGGAATTAGAATAGAGAAGAAAGGGTTTCAGGCTAGAACAAACATAATTTGGAATGGAAATGGGGATATGATTGCAGATACCAGGAGTTTATTAAATAGATGGCAAAGTTACTTTAATCAGCTATTAAATGTACATACAGAATAGGACATTGAGGAGGATAATTTACAGACAGCAGAAATGCTAGTGGCAGAACCAAATGCATTAGAGGATGAAATGATGATTGAAAAATTGAAGATGTATAAAGCATCAGGTTCTGATGAGTTCCCAGCAGAACTGATAAAATCAGGGGGAGAAAAATTGATGGAGAAAATACGCTGGTTACTTAGTATGATTTGGGAAAAAGAAGCTCTTTCAAATGAATGGAAGGAATCAATAATCGTACCAATTTATAAGAAAGGAGATAAAACTGATTGCAACAACTACAGGGGAATCTCATTACTTTCAACTTCGTACAAAATTCTTACATATATATTAGTAAGCAGACTTACTCCGTATATTGATGACATTCTAGGAGATCATCAATGTGCATTTAGAAGAAACAGGTCTACAACAGATCGGATTTTTAGTATAAGACAGATTTTAGAAAAGAAATGGGAATGTAATGGTACTGTACATCAACTATATGTAGACTCCAAAAAAGCATATGATTCAATTAAGAGGGAAAAGTTATACAGTATCCTGCTGGAGTTCGGAATTCCTAAAAAGTTAGTTAGACTTATAGGAATGTGTCTAAATGGCACAAAAAGTAGGGTGCGTGTAGGCAAACAGTTTTCGGACACATTTGAAATCCAGAATGGGTTGAAGCAAGGAGATGCACTATCTCCTCTACTATTTAATTTTGTACTAGAGCATGCCATTAAATCTTTAGAGAATGAGGAAGGCTTACAACTCAATGGTATTAATAAGCTGTTAGTTTATGCTAATGATGTAGTATTATTGGCCGATAGCGAGGAGATATTAAAGGACAACACACACACACACTATTGAGTAACACTAAAAAATTGGGACTGGTAGTAAATATCAATAAAACTAAATATATGGTCACGCGTAGAAATTCATTACATAATGGAAATGGACAGCTAATGACAAATGAGGGAAATTTTGAAGAAGTGGCTGAATTGAAATACCTAGGAACAATAATCACAAATAGGAATAAGATGCACAAAGAAATTAATAATAGGCTTAATTTTGGAAATGCGTGCTATATTGCATTGCAGAGACTCTTGATGTCCCACTCCTTTCAGAAAACGTTAAACTGAAAATATATAAAACTATTATTCTACCAGTTATATTATATGGGTGCGAAACATGGACTCTTACTTTAAGGGAGGAAAGCAGATTACAAGTATTTGAGAATAAAGTACTTAGGAAAGTTTTTGGACCAAAGAGAGACGAACAGACAGGTGAATGGAGAAGACTACATGACAATTAACTACATAGTCTTTATAGGAAGCCAGATATAATAAGAACAGTTAAGTCTCGTAGACTGCGATGGGCAGGACATGTTGGACGTATGGGGAATGAAAGACTTGCATGGAAGCTTCTTGTAGGAAAACCAGAGGGAAAACGCGCAGTTGGTAAACCAAGAATGAGGTGGGGGATTAACATTAACTATGATTTGAAAGAAGTAGATTATACAGGGAATGATTGGAAAGCATTATCTCAGGATATGGATGTATGGAGAGCTTATGTCCGTGCGGCCATGAACCTACGGGTTCGATAGTGTCAGTGAGTAAGTAAGTAAACAATGATTGTAAGCGGAAAGCTGTTAATTTCTGGATAAATGAAGGTGGTAAGAAACGATGTACTTCATCAAACGTCCGGAGAAACTTTAATTTGGTCTCAACAGACAGACAACTTTATTTGTGGAAGATGCAAATATCTGTTATGCCGCTGACTGAGGTTGAACGTAGAATCATATTGTATGAAGAACTTTATACTCTTGTTTTATGAAAGGCAGATCTGCTAAATGAAATGTGAGTGATGACGACTTGTGACTGTGGGCCTTGGTAATTGCATGAGAACTGAATATTGAAAGTATAGATTTATCTGTGCCTTAGGAATGAATCTGTCGTTTCAAGGAAAAATAGGAAATTAAGAGCTGGAAAGTAACTAAATTCGTATCGCGCTTCCAGGATGAGGAAAAAGTTTATAAAACTGCAGAGGAATTCCTAGTTGCTGCCCGGGCGTGATTTACCAATTATTCCCCGATTGCTATTTTTAACACAGATCAACGCGGGATTGAATGTGAAATGCGATTAAACGGACCCTTTTCTTTGCCAGTGAGAAACACTCATCCGCGTTAGTCACTGCGTTGGCACATTCGTACACACTTAATGCCCACAATAAGTATGGACGACTTATTATTTCCCAAAACTTATTATTGTCCCTCAGTTTTTGTTCCTTAGGGCCGGTTTCACCAACATAGGTAACTGTGTTACCGCAGAAATAAACGGTGCGTTTTACATATTCAGTACAATTTGCATTTCACCAACAACAGTAACTTGTCACCGGGAGTTATTTCGTTGCTAAACCGTAACCGTACAAAATTTGGTCGGTAGAAGCGGAGGGTGATTCCTACATCAAAATGGCGAGTGAAAGACTGGACATGTTTAATATTTGAACGTGAATATAGTTTTAATTATTATTTGGAAGGCGAATTGAATTGAAAATACTCAAGTTGGCTAGAAGAACTCTGTGAACAGTTTGAAAATTACGACCACAGTGATATCGCAGACTTTCGAAGATATCACGCCTATCTACCTGATAGGCTATTGTACATTTGAAATAACAGAGAGGTAAGTGTATTTCATTATTGAAACTGACTTTATTGATGTAAAATACCAATACTTTACACAATGAATTACTAATTTTATTTACTCATGCTCAGTGGCGCCAAACTTTTAAAAATAATGGGTGGGATCAAAGTGAAATGAATGTACAATTGAATTAAGAAAAATTATATACAAATCAGTATATAAGTTAATACTGTATATACCTATTCACTTATAAAAATGTTTAAACGAAGGACGAAGGATGTAATAAATTGACACTAGAAAATTTCGGTGATTCAGTGGTCACTTTTAATCTCTATTAAAAATGCTGCTTCAATTTTAATAACTGTGAATTAATTTTGTTAAACTTCTATTGATTAGGGCCTACAGAACTAATATAACCACTACTACAGTGTAATTATTACTCACCATTAAACAGCGCGACGTGTCGTGTTCCGTCTAGCTGCGCTTCTTCCTATAAACTCGTCACAGACTTCTAAATCCAAACTTTCAGCGCGGTCTTTGTGCACATGTAATATGGCCATGTGATTAAGTCTTTTTTGTGACATTGTTGACCGCAAAAATGTGTTTAGTCTTTTCACAGCAGAAAAGGATCTTTCGGCAGTGGCCGTGGAAACGGGCATTGTCAGAGTGAGACGTATGCATTTCATAAATTCAGTAACAATACAAGAAATAACATTAGTTTTGAAAAATTCTACTACATCTCCGAAACTTTTAAAACTCGTGTTTAGTAATGTAGCACTTTCAAAGCCCATATTTCTCTACGCTCGCAAGATTTCTTAGTCATAAATGTCGTTCTCGAAAACACACGTAACATCGTCTGTTTTACTGATAACGAGGTCTTCTATTCTGGTTAATAGTTCGTTGTTTTTTTTTTTTTTGAAGCGTCCCTTAACGGACACAACGGCAGAATCTACAACTACGTAAAATTTACTCTCAAAAAATGTTTTCGCATTTGTAAATGCATGCTACGTGTGTTGTCTGTCATTCAGGCGTCGAGTCACCTTCCTTTGCCTGGGAATCTGTGGCTCTGCTAAATTCATTTCGCATGCTCTCTTTGTCGTTTGCTCCCAGAACGTTTCAAAGTTATTACGAATTGCATGTAGTGTCTGTAGCAAATCTTGTATGTGACATGTTGCTTCATGAATGTGAAGGTTTACACTTTGAAGTCGTGTACTTGTCGCGTACATGGGGGTAAAAATCCTTGCCAACATGTTTAGGTAATGCGAAGTGTTCAAACGATTCCATCAATGATAAATATCCGCAGGCTTTGGTACTAGCATCACCTTTATCGTTCTCAGACAATTCTGAAAGGAAGGAAAGTACATTCTGGTAGTTACCTATTACGGATCACAAACTAAGTGCTCTGACAATGAATCGAGTTGGGCATGAGGGTCTCAGGTTTTGCTTTGGTTTATGTTCTTCCGTTTTCTTGATGGCATTAAACGAATTCAATCTCTTTGGAGACTCCCTGATCATATTCATTAAGTCTTTCACTATATTCAACACATTTTTACATGTTGCAGTGTGTCTTATGTTATCTTGCGCCGCTAAATTTAAAGAGTGCATGAAACAATGCAGACGCCTCGCCGTTTCACTGACCTCTAAAATTTTAGCCTGCAACCCTGTATGTTTCCCGGCTAAGTTTGCAGCTCCATCATAACATTGCCCCGGGCAACATTTTATATCGAATCCCAACCTTAACAAAACATCACATACAATGTTGAATAGAGTTGCCGCATCTGTTGCTGAAGTTTCACAAAACCCTACGAAATACTCGCCAATTTCAAATACTTGAGAAACAGTATGGAAAGATATCGAAACTTGTTCTTTCACTGCCATGTCGTTGTTTCGTCCAAAAGCAGACCAAAATAAACTGCACTCTGAATTTCACAAACTAGCGAACGAAGCACTTTGTGTGCCATAATTTCAAGCATTTCATTTTCCGCATCGTGCTACACCCACTTATATGATTTTCTTTTAAAATAGCGCTTAAGCTCGGGCGAATCTTCATAGCGGAGTTCAAGAAGATGGTGAAAATTACTAGTTTGATCTTGGTGTCCCCTGATATCCATGCACTGTTTTGATATATATAACAAAGATGAGAAAAGTTTATATAACGCGGCGCGGAAATTTTGTTGATTCTACAATTTCGAAACGTTCAAACTTGATGCGACATTCACTCCACTTTGCAATGCCGCAGTTTTACTACACGATTCTTTATGGCAGTGAGATTTTTCATGAGCACTGAATTTTCTCAATGCGCGTTTCCAGTTGGAAAAACCAGAAGAAATGAAACAAGAATCTACTTTGGTGGAAATTTTTAGTAATTTATTTTCGTCGCCTTCCTTGCATGTTCTGCACACACCACGTCCTTATTGTTGTCGTAAAAAATCCAAGGATATGTAACCAGCCACGCACTCTGAAAAATTCTTCCGCTCCCCCTCTCCCCTTTAGCACTTTCAGTTCCACTGGATTTTAAATCAGATTCGCGGTCAGAAACAGATAATTTTGAAATACTCGTTTGTTCTTGAATTAAGGGTAGTCTACATTAGAAGTTTCCGCGCACTGGTCGGAGGAGTTATTAAGTCGTGGTCGCTTGATTATCAATTTATCCACGACGACATTAAGATTTCACTTTATAATTCACGCATATATACTTTTGCACCCGTTTGAAATATGCTTATTGGCAGCACTGCATGTAACTCATTCAAGTGCAAAAGCAAACTGAAGGGCGGAAAAACTACAACGTGTTCTCAGTATTATTGAAAATGCCGTTAAGTAGTAAGGTTGTTCATATTTCACATTAACATCTAAAATCAAAGGGAAGACCGTCTTTGAGCCGCTCATTAGTCGGTTTGCGGTACCTGAGTCCCGACCTATATCACAAAAAAGCCGACAGACTGAAATTCCATTGTCGCGGAATCAAAGAATCAAAGCCAGTGGTTATGTGGACAGCGGCGCAATTTTATACAGACTGTCACCCGACCCCTTCAGACTACCTGCTAGGCTGCTAAAACACTGCAGATTGTTCTAGGCTGCCACTATACTGCACTTGTCTTATTTCTATATTTACTTAACTCAAAACTGGTATTAAAAATTAAAAAATGTATTGAATCAGGAAATTATTGGGTGGGCCCGGGCCCCACGGGCACATATAAGTTGGCGCCACTGCTCATGCTTATATATTTAAAACCAAGTTAGTATCGGTACAAAATAATATGAAGTTATGTTCATTATTTATGTACTATTTTCAACGATATATTTAATTACCAATTACAGAAATATATTTTATAAAGTAATTGGTTTTTATTTGATATTCTTAATTCGTATTTTGGGTTATTAAATGCAGTAGGCCAATTTTGGTTAAAATTGTTGTGAAGTAATTGAAATCTAGTATGAATATTTTCCTATTATAAAAAAAGTAAGGCCTAAATGCAAGTAAGTTTAATTCGTTATTGAAAATGACTTTATTCATGTAAAATACCAGAACTTTACACAATGAATTACCGGTACTAATTTTATTTACTCATGTATACATATTTAAAACCGAGTTAGTATATTATTACAAAATAATGTGAGGTTATGTTTATTATTTATGGACTATTTTGAACAATATATTTAATTACCAATTACAGAAATATATTTTATAAAGTATTTGGTTTTTATTTGACATTCATAACATTTTGGGTTATTAAATACAGTAGGCCAATTTTGGTTAAAATTGTTATCACGTAATTAAAATATAGTATGAATATTTTCCTATTATAAAAAACAAGTAAGGCCTAAATACAAGCAAGTTTAATTCGTTATTGAAAATTACTTTATTCATGTACAATACCAGAACTTTACACAATGAATTACCGGTACTAATTTTATTCACTCATGTAAAACCGAGTTAGTATCGTTACAAAATAATGTGAGATTATGTTTATTATTTATGGACTATTTTGAACGATATATTTAATTACCAATTACAGAAATTTATTTTATAAAGTATTTGGTTTTTATTTGGCATTCTTAATATTTTGGGTTATTAAATACAGTAGGCCAATTTCTGTTAAAATTGTTAACAAGTACCGTAACTAAAATCTAGTATGTAGAGTCCTATTATATAAAACAAGTAATGAGATCCTAGGCCTAAATACAAGGTATTTCTAGAGATAATTTCCAAAAATTTGTCAATCTTAAATGACATGTAGATAATCAGTAATATATCTGACATCCAAAACAAATTCCTGTTATTTAACGTTAGAGCAGTGGAGATTATACTAAAATTGTTAGATAATAACAGCCTACCATATATTATCATTAATTGTAAGATCAAGTATTTCTCTGAAAGCATGTTTGAGAACAGAGCAGTCATAAAATGTAATGCAGCAGCTTCTCTATTATTGGACTTATTATTCTAATTCTGTAATACTACTTTTCATTAAATAATTATGTTTTGACGGGTCTTAATATTGTAGACTACACACCTGTAGCGCTAAAATAATTCATGAAGTAATTACAGATCGATGATAACATTTGATATATCAGCATATGCAAATCTATAACACGTAGAAGTTACAAATTGTAAGAAATGCAGGTTACTAAGCATACAGTTATCCTTATGTATTATACACAAGTGGTATAGTATGTTGATTGTGAAATCTATAATTTAATTATTGATAAAATAACTTCAGCTAGTTATGAATAATTCACTTGTACAGCTATATGTGAGTTGATGATCTGTACAGTACAATAAGTTTATATTACATATTGCCTTTTCTTTTTTTTTTTCAGAAATCAAGCCGTTTCTCCAATAATTCAGCTGCTTCTGGCTTCAGACAATGATTAGATGAGTGTTGTTGATCATTCAGGGGTCTGGAGATCAATATTCCTAATATTTTCCACCGAGTCAGTTGTGCCATTGCAAGTTCTTGATTTCAAGCTATATCCCTAAAGACTGGAAGTTCAATAGAAATCACAAACAAATAATAAAGATCTGGTGTTGGTGTTACAGATTAGTTCAAGCAACTTGAAATACTAATTCTCTTTAATAGTGAATTGTGCCATTGCAAGTTCTTGACTTCAAGCTATATCCCTAAAGACTGGAAGTTCAATAGAAATCACAAACAATTAATAAAGATCTGGTGTTCGTGTTACAGAATAGTTCAAGCAACTTGAAATACTAATTCTCTTTAATAGTGAAGGCTATTTGTAGATCAAATATGAAATTTTATGACCTCGTTGCTAGGTGACCTGGAAGCAGCAATGACAGCAACATATTTAATAACTGAGTAATTATGAAGAACAATTTATGGCAAATTATAACATTTGCAACTATTAACAGTCTAACAGTTATAAATATTTATACACATCGGTCTTAAACTTACAAAAGCTTAATAAATAACTCACCCTTGTTTTACATTTTTCATTTTGTAAAGCATAACATTATTATTATTGATTTCGTACATCTCAATGATGGATAAATCATATTTGAAGAGAAAAATTATACGCTCAGACCGGGACTTGAACCCGGGACCCTTGGTTCTCTAGACCAAGTGCTCTACCAACTGAGCTACCTGAGCAAGTACCGATCTAAACGCAAATCTTTCTCTATATACATTGTAATTCCCATCCACCAAATGCTGTGAAGCCATGCTTCTATCTTGCAAATGGCGGCTCCTTTATTAAGAAGACATATTTGGGAATTATATATTACAGCCAGTACGGCTTTTTCCAGGTTTTTATTATTGATTTCGTACATCTCAATGATGGATAAATCATATTTGAAGAGAAAAATTATACGCTCAGACCGGGACTTGAACCCGGGACCCTTGGTTCTCTAGACCAAGTGCTCTACCAACTGAGCTACCTGAGCAAGTACCGATCTAAACGCAAATCTTTCTCTATATACATTGTAATTCCCATCCACCAAATGCTGTGAAGCCATGCTTCTATCTTGCAAATGGCGGCTCCTTTATTAAGAAGACATATTTGGGAATTATATATTACAGCCAGTACGGCTTTTTCCAGGTTTTTATTATTGATTTCGTACATCTCAATGATGGATAAATCATATTTGAAGAGAAAAATGATACGCTCAGACCGGGACTTGAACCCGGGACCCTTGGTTCTCTAGACCAAGTGCTCTACCAACTGAGCTACCTGAGCAAGTACCGATCTAAACGCAAATCTTTCTCTATATACATTGTAATTCCCATCCACCAAATGCTGTGAAGCCATGCTTCTATCTTGCAAATGGCGGCTCCTTTATTAAGAAGACATATTTGGGAATTATATATTACAGCCAGTACGGCTTTTTCCAGGTTTTTTTATTGATTTCGTACATCTCAATGATGGATAAATCATATTTGAAGAGAAAAATTATACGCTCAGACCGGATTTGGTGGATGGGAATTACAATGTATATAGAGAAAGATTTGCGTTTAGATCGGTACTTGCTCAGGTAGCTCAGTTGGTAGAGCACTTGGTCTAGAGAACCAAGGGTCCCGGGTTTAAGTCCCGGTCTGAGCGTATAATTTTTCTCTTCAAATATGATTTATCCATCATTGAGATGTACGAAATCAATAATAAAAACCTGGAAAAAGCCGTACCGGCTGTAATATATGATTCCCAAATATGTCTTCTTAATAAAGGAGCCGCCATTTGCAAGATAGAAGCATGGCTTCACAGCATTTGGTGGATGGGAATTACAATGTATATAGAGAAAGATTTGCGTTTAGATCGGTACTTGCTCAGGTAGCTCAGTTGGTAGAGCACTTGGTCTAGAGAACCAAGGGTCCCGGGTTCAAGTCCCGGTCTGAGCGTATCATTTTTCTCTTCAAATATGATTTATCCATCATTGAGATGTACGAAATCAATAATAAAAACCTGGAAAAAGCCGTACTGGCTGTAATATATAATTCCCAAATATGTCTTCTTAATAAAGGAGCCGCCATTTGCAAGATAGAAGCATGGCTTCACAGCATTTGGTGGATGGGAATTACAATGTATATAGAGAAAGATTTGCTTTTAGATCGGTACTTGCTCAGGTAGCTCAGTTGGTAGAGCACTTGGTCTAGAGAACCAAGGGTCCCGGGTTCAAGTCCCGGTCTGAGCGTATAATTTTTCTCTTCAAATATGATTTATCCATCATTGAGATGTACGAAATCAATAATAAAAACCTGGAAAAAGCCGTACTGGCTGTAATATATAATTCCCAAATATGTCTTCTTAATAAAGGAGCCGCCATTTGCAAGATAGAAGCATGGCTTCACAGCATTTGGTGGATGGGAATTACAATGTATATAGAGAAAGATTTGCGTTTAGATCGGTACTTGCTCAGGTAGCTCAGTTGGTAGAGCACTTGGTCTAGAGAACCAAGGGTCCCGGGTTCAAGTCCCGGTCTGAGCGTATAATTTTTCTCTTCAAATATAACATTATTAGTTAGGTCATATAAGTTTGTTATAATTTCTCTATAAATTATTCTTTTCTTAATGGGTTTGGAGAGATATATTTCAATATGATACATATGTTGATACAGATGTCCATGTTAATGTATTTCTGTCTTCTTTGTACACACTTGCAGGCAACATGTACAATGAAACTTAAATCAGAATGTTGAAAGTTACTGAGAAGCTCTTCAGTTCTAGAAAATGGTGTAGGAATTATTTTAAAACTGTTAAATGAATTTCATATCATGGGGCTACTGATGTTTTACACAATATTTTAAGTTATGTAGGTGACCAAGTACTTTAGGATGTTCTTAATCTCAATTTAGTTGCATTATTTGAGAAAGAAAAATATAATTTTAACCGAGACAACAATGTTGTAAAGTGAAGGCTCATGAAATCCCAATGTAGAGTAAATTGTTAACTGTATTTTTGTTCTATAATATTTTGATCAGTGATGATACTGTAATAATTTAAATCTATTTCAGGTTTTTATGTGATTTATTGTTATACATATATTTTCTTTAGCTTGGTGTTCATAACATGCAACTAATATAAACGATTCAGACTAATATTCAGTAACTTCAAAATGTGCAGTACAATTTTAAATATTTTACTAGAACTGACTGCCGGTCTCAATATAAATAATTAGTGAATATTTGAGAGATGCTGCAAATTGTTACACAGTATGAAATTATAAAATGAGCAAATTATAAACATGTCCTTCAGTCTTATTGTTTTGCAGTTTGCTGTAACTTTTAGAAACAATAAGATATTTGAAGCAGTAAATAATAAAGTTTATTTACATGAATTATTGTATAATTTTGAAAAGTATTAAATAAAATAGTGTTTTCAAGTCATTTTCAAACATATTCCTGTATGTTCCATTGGAGGCTACCTAAATGCAGTGATGGAAATGAAGACCACAGGGAAAAAGAGAGGTAAGTCAGTAAATGTGATAAAAAATCAGTTAAGGGCACATTCATATAGCCTGAGCAGTGTGTTTTATGTGGGCTAAATTACAGAGCAAAAGTAAGGCTAGTCACTGAGATGTTCTATAGTGAAAATAAGAGGATGGTAGGTCTATAGTGAACAAGGGAAAAGGGAGGTAAGTCATTTTATTCCAACTGTTGAAGTGCAAGTGTAGAGTAATAGAACTGGATTTATTCAATATTGTGTCTGATTTGGAAGGAGAATTACATGTATACTATTTTTTCATTGTCATACTTCATATGTTGTTTTACTAATAATATTAGAAAAGTGAAAGTGGAATCACATACTTTCAAAGTGAATGAGTGTATTCAAGAACAGTGTATCTTATGAAAGCAGAAAGAAGAAGAAGAGTTTTTGTTAGGATGAACTATACTGACAAAAAATTGAGAGCTCATATTCATGAAAAAGGAGACTCCTTTAATATTGTAGGTGAAAATGTTTTAAAAAATATTGATGTAAATCAGCAAAATAAATTAATCAACAATTTCAAGAGTTTACAGTGGTGGAGGCACAAACTATATATATATACATGTTTGGTCTAATTACATCCCACAATATTAAACAGAGGATATGTGAGGCAAACATTCGAACAGGCACAACAAATTATCCAAAGTTGGTTATGGAACACACCATCAATTAAGGGTCCTGAAAGTCATTGTAGCATAAAGAAAATAGAAGTTGTGTTTACATGGGGAACTATGCATTTTAACAATGTATAACATGCATAAGAAATTATTCTGAAAACTTTATATCTTATGAAATGTATTAAACCATTTTCATTACCCAGTTCAACATTTCCTTCGGATACTCTAGAAACGATTGTGTAGTATCTGTGATAAATTTACTGCTAACAAGAAGTCACTCCTGTTCAGTTAAGTACCACTGGAAACGAAGAAATGAGTCTGGATATAGAGAAGAAGGTAATGTTTCTTGAAACTGAAAATAAGGTTAACATAGCAAGAACTGAGATTATTTATAATGGCCAGAGGGAAGCAAGGAAGAGAAGTAGAGAAGTACTAAATTCATTTCCATGGATTTTCAGAAAATCTCCCTGTCCAAACATTGTATATTACAAGCAACAATTTAGCTACTTTTCATTCAACATTCACAAGTTATCTGATAACAAGGCCATATTCTATATTTAACCTGAATCTCATGGTAGGAATGGAGCCAATAAGGTAACTTCGTTTCTTAATCAGTATATTACAAACATTCTTAACCCAAAAATCCAGCATTTAAATATATGCTGTGACTCTGCAGGAGGGAAATTAAAAATTACACGCTCTTTAGATGTTTACACTACATTTTACATGAAAATTCACGTTTGCAGTCAGTTCTTGTCGCATTCCCAGTAAGTGGACCTTCATACCTAGAATGTGACAAGGATATAGGTCTAATAAAGTAAACAAAAATTAGTAAAATCCCTTAAAACTGGGTTGATGTATTCCAAAGTGCAACAATGAAAATAATGAATATATGTAAGACACAAAGAAAACTCTCACTGTTCTTATAAATGGCCAAATGGTCCAGGAACAACAACAAAAATTGAGCTTCCCAAGATCTATTCCAAGTTTTACAAATTAAAGTAATCTGTTCCATCACAAGCGTATCCACAGACAGGACTTTCCTTCATTATGATTACATCAGAACAACCATGAAGCACAAGGGTTTGTAATCTAGCAATTGTACGTATTGAGAGGGAGAAATGTTGGAATTTTTTGAAGGACCTATCAGATTTGTTGTTTGATGGTTCCAAATCACTTTATATACAACATGGCTTGCATTATTATCATCATCATTTTGCATGTTATTAAATAATTCTTCCAAGAATGAGAGTTGACAGCAGCAACGTTGTCAGGCGATAATTAGATACTTTCTAAACACTGTAATACCTGGTCCCAACCAAAATAATAAATCTTCTTATATCATTAAAATGGTTTGTTCCATGAAAACTTTTGCATAACCCAAATACACTGAAGCATTTCAACAACAATAATGATGATGATGATGATAATAATAATAATAATAATAATAATAATAATAATAATAACAACACTTTACCATATTATATGAATGTAAAACAGTGATTTTAAATCAATCATTAGCAGTGGTGTGTATTCAATAGACGCAAGGTAAACACTGCTTACCCAGGACTAAAAAATAAAAATAATGAGAAACATCACAGAAATAATCAGTATTGATTAATATCAAATTTCAATGCAATTTAAAAACAATATTAGTGACCTGGTCATTATTTGCGTAGTCGATTTGTTCCATCCAGCTCCCCAGCTATAAACCACTATTGCTCTACACGGTAAGCTAGAAGTTGCTCGGATGTGATCGTTTGTCGTCGTAAGTTTTCGTTGAGTCATCTGTGGTCCTGCAGTTTCAAATGTGCGGGACTTGGCTAGTAGTGGAAACTTATTTTAAATCATAATTATTACACTTTAATTAAGCTTGTGGTCCTACAATTCTTAATAGTAATTGTCGTGTCTATATTGAAGTATTAGTATGTTATGATAATATTATTATGGTACAATATATTAACATCATTTTAATAATGGAATATACATATGCGTTATGGCTGGAAGGTAAGCACTTCAGCTTCTTGCGTACAGCAGTGATGAAAATGCGGAAGCTCATAATCAGGCGGGGCAAGACAGTGGACAAAGCGCATGTGACTGTGTAATATGTGCTATCCTAAAAGTAACTTTGCCTGGAGCGCATTCGAAGATGAGGAACGAGTAATACAAAGTAGTAGAGTTACTCCTGAATTAAATATCACAACTAAGGCGTTTCAAGTCGCAAATTTACAATAGCGACGAGTGATTAAAATGGTGTCTTCGTGCACAAAAAACTGCACTGTTGGTCATGTTTTCTGTTTAATAACGAATGATCTCTATGGAACAGTGTGGGTTATAGCGACATGGGGAACATACATAAAGCCATTAAAAAGCATAGTTTATCTAAAAATCATTTGATCTCCATTATAAATGAAAAATCTTCGGTAAGTCGAGAATTGAACACATGTCGGACAATCAGAAAAAAAATCGGGATTTGCAACTCAATCTTGTAAGAAAAAATAGTCATAGCAAAACGCTTCATCGATGTAGTTTTTTTTTTGTCAGAGTGGAGACATGACGCGACTCTATCAATAAATACAATTACGTTGAACTCGCGAAATGACTAGGTGAATATGTCAAGAAACTAAAGCACCATTTAGAACATTCTACGACATTTACAGGAATGTCAAATTTAATCCAGAATGATCAAATCCGTCCATACAAAACGTATTAATGGACAGATCACGAAGGGAGATCAATGAATCAAACTTTAATAGCATTATTCTAGATGAGATAAAAGACATAAGTAATTTCTTTCAGCTGTCTCCTGTGTTTCGGTACGTCATCGACGGTGGCCAATAAAGAAGGATTGTAGTCGGGGCATGTTTAATTAAGTCCAAGATATGGGTTCATGGACAATTGTGCTCCGGACTAGTTGGGTTCAGTTTTCGGTAGAACAATGCACTTATATCTCGGGAATCCGTGAGAAAGGACATTCACTGGGGAGATATATTAGGCTTCCTGTGATCAATTCCACTGGATGATGCACTTTTATTGTCACTCAGGTTTACACTTGTCGTGTTAGACGACGAGTTGACACGAAGGCTATTTGATGGCCGGAACTTACACTTGTTACACACGGCACGTGTTTAAATAATTATTTGTACCACTGAAAAAGGGCGCCCTGAATAATAGCGCCGAAACTTAGACAAATGTGCTGTGCCGTATCTACTGGCACACGCGTTAGTAACTTAATTTATTTCGCTTATGGAAAGCGATGCCTGCACTGATCTGGCACTCAAAACTCGCAACTCTGAACTCTGAGTTTAGCAGAACTTAGAATTATATTTCATATGTGGGCTGCGGAGAACTCCCGCCCCGATGAGTTACGCCGAAGTGCCTTGATTTTAGCTAAGTAAAAATATTTATTATTTTTAAGTGGGTCGGCATATGTCCCTTCCACCAAAAGTCTTAGCGTCTCACAAACAGTTTATATGTTACACTAATTTTGATTGGTAAATTATATCTTAAGGGCGTTATCGGGGGTGTTAAACTTAGGCGTTTGTGGCCTCGTCCCCTCCCTTTAAATTAGTTGCCTCCTAACATATTTCCAGGGTTGACCAAATGGAGTGGTCTTTAATATCGCGGCTATCGTCTGTCGGCATCTACCTTATGCCGCCAAAGAAGGCACCTGCTGCTAGCGACATGTCCTAGTTAAAATTGGCTTGGGAATAACTCTTTCCACAGTTTACCTAGGAAAATCCAGTTGTTTGTTTGCGACTTCCCAGCCTTTTGTATGAAGTTTTTGGGCTTAGCATTGTTATAACAAGTTAATAATAGTGCAGTCTTGTAACTCCTTTTAACAAAGGAAACTGCAGACTTTTTCCCCATTGAATAAGGGTTTACGGTTCCATTGTATGATGTTTACTGGTTTCGTTCGCTACAATAGCAGAGGTCCAGGTCTATGACCGAGGGGTAATTGCTTGATACTAGTGTTTTAGTTATTGCATATGAAATTAGTTTATGGTAGGTTATATCTTTTTAGTTTTGTAACCAATGAATTCCTCTTTTAATTCCAATTCGTTTGAATATAAATATGCCCTACTTCTGATAATAATTACATGTTCATAAATTATTCACCTTTAATAAAAGTACTTATTTTTCTGAAATAAGAGGCCGAGTGAATAACTTGCCACACCAAGTACATGAACGATTTTTAGGATCCATTAACGTTTCTGATAATAGAACAGTCGATGCGTTATACAAGATAGTGGTTCAACTGATTCATGATTTCGGATGTGAGAAGGAACTTATTGTACAAAGTTATAATGGAACATCTGTCATGGCAAGTCATTGAATGGACTGTAATCGAAAGTGAAAAACACTTTTGCAAATGCAATTTTCGTTCATTTAGTATTATTCTAATCCGTGACAATCATTAAAGAATGCGTTTTATTCCTTACTTTTGAATGGACTAGCTAGAATCTTTTCAAAGTCAACCAAAAGAACAAGGTTTTTGATGAATAAACAAAGAAACGGTTGGCAAGAGTGTCTTCGACGCGGTAAAATTACAGTTCTAGTTTGGTTGGAACAGTACATGAGTATCGGGATGTGCTAATTTCTATCTTTAAAATAATTACGAATCAAGACGAGAATATTGGGATCAGAAAGCCTATATTGCTGCACATGAAGTTTTAATCACACTGTAAGATTTGATTTCAATTTTATATTGAATACGTTTGCTAATATTTTCCTTGTAACTGACAGTTTATTTGAATACTACAAGCAAAATTTCACGATATTGATTACTGCATAAATAGATTAAAAGAATAAAAAAATCCTAGAAAACAAACGGGAAGAATTTGAATAAAAAAAAATTAACTTAAGGTGGAACTTTTGTACCAAAACAAAATACAGACAATTGTACGTACAAATTTTTGGCACTGTACTGTGTCAAATAAATTATAGATTCAGTAATTTAGACTGAATATTATTTGTAGAACATTTGAACGTGAAAAATTTCGACTAGTAAATTCTCTGTTTTTCGATAATTCCATTTAATTCACTGAAATACAGCTATGTAATATATATATATATATATATATATATATATATATATATATATATATATATAAGGTAATTAAACTTTTAGACTTAAATAAATTGAAAAGGAAGTAAATGTCAAAATCCAAAAGAAACTCATTTCCTCTCCATGATTTTCGAAAATACAATATTTCAGTAAAAAAAAAAGTTTCTGGCATTTACTCCCAAATTGCTTACCCTAAAAAATCCAATGCACGCCACTGATCATTAGGTTAATTTAGAAACAGTAGGCGTAATCAAGAACAAATATTTTTCGCCGTTCCGCATGTTTTATGGGTCATTTCTTATTTCCTATAGTTTTCAAAGTTTCTGTATTAATTCTATTACAGTTTTGAAAATCTTTCGTTCGGCATATTATTTATTTCTGGCACTATGTACAGTGGTGATCTGTGGAACGTGTTTGTGTTGGTTCAATGTGTTTATTTTGGTTTCTATGGTAACGCGATATGTAAAAACCAATAGCATTTCTTTTTCCTCCTTCAAATTTGTTCCGCTTGAATATGAGGTAAGAGAAATACACGATTCAAAATCTTTTTCGCGGTAAACCATCACTTTGTTTACTTCGGTCATATATGGCATAGTGAAACGCAAACACGCTTTGTTATTTTTCACCCGGTTATATAATTCTTCGTAAGGTACAAATTTTACCTATGTTGGTGAAACCGGCCCTTAGTGTCTAACAGATTATTTAAAACTGACATCATTATCGTCACGATAACAAAATCAAGGAAAACGAGAAAGAGAGAGCTCAAACAATGGTTCACAGAAGCATCTTTTATACTCTGGAGAAAACTCTGTCCTACTTTTCGATTTCAGCACCACACATTAAACTCGGCATGTCTTGAAAATATTCATCCAGGCAAGACAATCGAATTGTTCCAAATTCCTCCTGGCACTACGGAAGAAACCCCAATAATTCGATTTTTTTTTCGGTAGTGAAAATCATTTTACCGTCGCTTAACGGAACTAAATTGTATCAGATGAGAACATTCACGAGTAAGTTTTCGATAGAGATAGCATTCTGAAACTGTAGTCTTGCATTCACTTTCAGTTTATATCCCCAATGTTCCGAAACATGACAAAATATTCTTTGTTTGCAAGCAGTTACAGGACCGACCGACGTCCTCAATTCGTAGTGCCTGTGAAATGTTGGTTGGAAACAAGAAATAAGCATTGTGAAGAACAGTGTGGCAATAAAGTTCTTTTTCGCTGTGCATGGTGCAAGAAGAAATTGTATTATCACAAGGGCTAGTGGATCCTACACCGAACCCTTCAAGTGCATTTCGATCTGTATATTAAAACTAACACATACATAAAGATTTTATTAAACTAAAAGTAAGATACATACAATGTTATTTACAAATATAGATTGCACGGGCAGTAAGCCGTACGTGCTGTTGACATTCCGTTGCAATAAGTTGATGTTTGATAATAATATACTTAAAAAAACACACAATAATATTACAATTAGATATCAATGCAATTACATTATACATTAACTTAGTTATGTAGAATTATTAAGAATTAATGGCATTGCAATTTGTTAACATATTTATTTATTCCTGAATAAGTGTTGTTCTTATTTTGCGCGTTTTGTCCAGAAATCTGCCCAGGTTAATCCAATTTTCTGGGTTTACCAGTAACTCGTAGCATGCCAATCTTCCACGATTTGAATTTAGAAATCTTTCCGGTAATAACTGATGCCTCCAATATTCTAAATCGTTACATTTTCCAAGTATATGTATCTCGTCTTCAAAGCTCCCGTGCTTTGGACATATTCGCATATTGTGATCGTCGCTAATTTTTAAAAATTTCCATGCCCCTAACCTGAACCAAGCAAGTCCTCATCTCTCTTTAAATCCTAGATTGAGTATATAAGATTCTTTTTCCCAAACTTGTTTTAGGTCTCTTTGTAAAAACAGTGATCGTTTTCCCGCACATTCGGCTAAAATATTTTGTCAGTTTATATCTAAGTACTTCCTTCTAATTTTTCTCCACACATTCTTGCGATTTTCAGTCCCTTTTTCCCATACCCAACCCATCTAGAAGCAACACTTGCTTGCACGTGGGACGCGAGCAAAACAACACAAAGTCAAGACTGGACCAGGTACTGTTAGGTACTGCAAAAATAGTATAATAAAGCAGACAATTACAATTGTACAATAAAGGTACTAAAATGGTACACAGAATTGCCGTGCTAGCAAACAGTGAGAAAAAAACAAACAAAACATGGCACACCTTATAAGTACACCAATACCTGTAATACGTTTATCCGAACTGAAATAAAAGTTACTCTCTGAACGTATTACACACATGTAACTTATAAATAATAATTGGAATATATAGTGCAGGACTGTACATTTCCCACAACTTACACAACTCCGCGTAGTGCCTACTCTGTAGTGTTCGTTTTGGTGTAGAATCTGCCTGGTTATCACAGTTCAAATGACAACAGCCATTTTTGTTTTTCTTTCATTGCTGATTGAAATTTCGTGTGGCAGCGTTGTATGTCGCATCATCCTGTGCAGTGAATTTAATCCCCTCGCCGCACCATGCCTCACTCCATTCCGCTCTACGAGCAAGGGACGTCCATCTGCTCCGCATAGTGGGTTACCATTGCTGGATTCCGGCTTCGATTTCTGTGCCTCCCAATAAAAAACGGCAGAGTTTTTTTGACATTGCCTTCGTAGATCAGAGCGCTTCTCTGGGAGATATTTCAAGGTAGATTTCGGCATGCAATTATTGACAGTTCCCTTGTCAAAAAAAAAAAAAACTCTATTCGGAACAAATTTTGAATGCTGAAAATGTTTTCTGGACACACAAAAGTGACACGGTTTATATTGAAATTATTAAAACACTTTCGCAACAACAAAAATTAGCCTATCTAAAAGTGTAAAGGACAAACCATTGTTAGTACCTCCTTTCGCTTTTATTTTCATATTTAAAAATAGGTGTCTAATTGGGGTGAAATATAAATTCCTAATGTCTATATTTTTAATTTGTCAAATGTATATAAAATATTAGCGAGTTTTAAAGAAAAAATGTTTATGAGGAAGAGAAATGAATTTGTATTTGATTAAATGTACAGATAGGAACCTGACGCTGTTAATACACAGCTGTCCACTAATTACAGAGGTAGATTCCACAAATTGCGTCCACATTCCAGTTTTTAACTCAGCTCACGCAATGCTGCAAATTAAAACTAGATGGACGCTATTTTTCACGTGACAGGGGTGTAGTGTCTACCATTGAGCAAAAATGATCGGTGATCTAAATTTTCGTTAGTGCACATGATTTCTTTCTAAAATTGTATTTAATCTTTACTGCAATATACAAACTCGACAAGGAATTTAAGATTATGGAAATGTAAATATACTTTTGGGATATTTTAATAATAAAATCTCATAGTAATTCTGCCTGAGGGCAGGTTCTTCACTGCAATCATAGCATTAATAATAATAATAATAATAATAATACTTTGGATGATGATGAAAAGTATGATGATGATAATGATAAGGATGATGATGATGTTGGTCATATGATTTCGGGGACCGTTTAGGCCGTAAAGTTTTCCAGATATTTGTCTTACAGGCGAGGAAAAACTCCGATAAAAACCTCACCAAGAAAATCTGCCCCAACCGGGCATCGAACCCGGGCCCGCTGCGTGACAAGGCAGCACGTTACCTCGAGACCACAGCAGTGGACCAATAATAATAATAATAATAATAATAATAATAATAATAATAATAATAATAATAATAATAATAATAATAATAATAATAATAATTGTATTAGTGGATAAACGCTGGCACAGTAGCATCATTGATATTAGATCAGTTAGAGGGACAGACTGCAATTCAGATCATCTGGTCAAGGTGAAAATCAGACAACGGCTATCGCTTATGAGAGGAACAAACGCTAAAGATGATTCTGTAAAATATGAATTAAAAAACTTGAAAAATGATGAAATGCGGCAAGAATACCAAATAAAAATTGCTAATAGATTTCAAGTACTGGAATCTTCAGATGACAATGTGGCAAACGAAGAAGAAACTGATATAAATAAAGAATGGGAGGCTATAAGAGATACTATTAAATTGTCAGCATCAGAAAGCATTGGTTGTTTAAAAAAGAGGCAAAACAAGAAATGGTTTGATGAGGAATGTGCCGACATTGTAAAGAAAAGAAAGCTAGCAAAAATGAAATGGTTACACGAGCCAAATGAGGTAAATTTAGAGCAATTGGGTAGTGTTAGACGGGAAACCACCAAGTTACTAAAGAGTAAGAAGAGGGAATATTTGAGAGAGAAGATTAATGATCTTGAAATGAATGCAAAAAATAGGAACATTAGAGAATTATATCAGGGAATTAGTATAGAGAAGAAAGGGTTTCAGGCTAGAACAAACATAATTCGGAATGAAAATGGGGATATGATTGCAGATTCCAAGAGTATATTAAATAGATGGAAAAGTTATTTTAATCAGCTATTAAATGTACATACAGAACAGGACATTGAGGAGGATAAGTTACAGACAGCAGAAATGCTAGTCGCAGAGCCAAGTGCATTAGAGGTTGAAATGGCAATTGAAAATTGAAGATGTATAAAGCATCAGGTTCAGATGAGATCCCAGCAGAACTGATAAAATCAGGGGGAGAAAAATTGATGGATAAGATACGCTGGTTGCTTAGTATGATTTGGGAAAAAGAAGCTCTTCCAGATGAATGGAAGGAATCAATTATCGTACCAATTTATAAGAAAGGAGATAAAACTGATTGCAACAACTACAGGGGCATCTCATTACTTTCAACTTCGTACAAAATTCTAACAAATATATTAGTAAGCAGACTTACTCCCTATATTGATGACATTCTAGGAGATCATCAATGTGCATTTAGAAGAAACAGGTCTACAACAGATCAGATTTTTAGTATAAGACAGATTTTAGAAAAGAAATGGGAATATAATGGTACTGTACATCAACTATATGTAGACTTCAAAAAATCATATGATTCAATTAAGAGGGAGAAGTTATATAGTATCCTGCTGGAGTTCGGAATTCCTAAAAAGTTAGTTAGACTTATACGAATGTGTCTAAATGGCTCAACGAGTAGGGTGCGTGTAGGCAAACAGTTTTCAGACACTTTTGAAATCCAGAATGGGTTGAAGCAAGGAGATGCACTATCTCCTCTACTATTTAATTTTGTACTAGAGCATGCCATTAAATCTTTAGAGAATGAGGAAGGCTTACAACTGAATGGTATTAATAAGCTGTTAGTTTATGCTGATGATGTAGTACTACTGGCCGATAGCGAGGAGATAATAAAGGCCAACACGCACACACTATTGAGTAACACTAAGAAATTAGGACTGGAAGTAAATATCAGTAAAACTAAATATATGGTCACACGTAGAAATACATTATATAATGGAAATGGACAGCTATTCACAAATGAGGGAAATTTTGAGGAATTGGCTGAATTCAAATACCTAGGAACAATAATCACAAATAGGAATGAGATGCACAAAGAAATTAAACATAGGCTCAATTCTGGAAATGCATGCTATTATGCATTGCAGAGACTTTTGATGTCCCAACTCCTTTCAAAAAACGTTAAGCTGAAAATATATAAAACTATTATTCTACCAGTTATATTATATGGGTGCGAAACATGGACTCTTACTTTAAGGGAGGAAAGGAGGATTACAAGTATTTGAGATTAAAGTTCTTAGGAAAATTTTTGGACCAAAGAGAGATGAACAGACAGGTGAATGGAGAAGACTACATAACAATGAACTACATGGTCTTTATAGGAAACCAGATATAATAAGAACAGTTAAGTCCCGTAGACTGCGATGGGCAGGACATGTTGCGCGTATGGGGAATGAAAGACGTGCATGGAAACTTCTTGTAGGAAAGCCAGAAGGAAAACGCCCAGTTGGTAGACCAAGAATGAGGTGGGAGAACAACATTAACTATGATTTGAGGGAAGTAGATTATACAGGGAATGATTGGAAAGCATTAGCTCAGGATAGGGATGTATGGAGAGCTTATGTCCGTGCGGCCATGAACCTACGGGTTCGATAGTGCCAGTGAGTAAGTAAGTAAGTATAATAATAATAATAATAATAATAATAAAAATAAAAAAAATAATAATAACAACAACAATTAATAGTAATGTGTGTCTCTATCTATATCTGCATATTGCCACGTGGGGCAATGGTACTTCATTGCGGGAGTTACCTAAACAAGATAATTTAGTTACACTAGTTTCACTTAGAATGTCTGCGACAAACTCATTACCTCAAAGACACGCTAGTAGGCGACTAAAGCATTCCGTGGATGAGAAATAAAGATTACATTTTGTTCAGAAGCTCTAATTTAGTCAGAGGTTCTTTTACGAGCCCGCAAATCTTCATAATCGGGATCCACGGCTTAAAATCCCTTTCAGAGGAGTTGTCCCTTGGATTCTTGCATCCTAAAAATACATCGACCCCTACAGTGTTTGAAACCATGACAGTTTGGGCAAGTGGTCAAGAACTTAACCCATCGAGAGCACTAATAATAATAATAATAATAATAATAATAATAATAATAATAATAATAATAATAATATAAATAATAATAATAATATAAATAATAATAATAATATAAATAATAATAATAATAATAATAATAATAATAATAATAATGTTTAAGCTTTATTTGTACCAGGATTCAAAACTTAGTATATCACTTAAACAGGTGAAATCAAACTTAAAATAATTTTCCTTATAATATTAAAATAAAAATAAATGATTAAACGTCCGAGACGCGAAGACTGGTATCGTTAACAGTCGGAGTTAAGCTTTGGTTCCTGGAAGGTCGCCGGGGATGAAGGAAAGATCCCCTGGCTGAGGACTGTTCCGTTTTCTTTTCGTCTAGAAGCTGTTCAAGAAAACACATTTATTTGGGATGAATGATGACTTTAAGTACGATAGTGGAAGAAGAATGTAAGAACTTATTATGTATACCAATGTTATATTTAAATCACGACTGTTCGTTCTTTATTGTTTTCTATTTATTATGTTTATATTCAAGTTTAGACAGCTAATTATATTGTTTGTTTTTCATTCAATATTAGTTAAATTTATATTTTAGTTAGGAATCTTGATGTCTGATTATTACGGCTTGTTTAGCTGTCTTGTAATTAGCTTGAACCTGAGATTTGCATGCTGTAGAGCACGTTCCCGATTCCTTCATGATCAGTCAATCATTTATATTAAAATATAGGAAAGATAGATTAACTGTATTATAATAGCATTAATGATTATAGTTATCCTACGAGTGGTATACTCAAAGAAAGATGAAATCGTCTGTAAACCAGGGCCCAGCAACAGACTCTGCATATTAGGGGGTTGTATGAGACAAGCTAGGTTTGTATTTGATAAAAATCAGGTTTCACGCAATAATAATAGAGAGTATAGTCCACGTTATTTCAGGAGGTTAATTGGGCCAAACCACCATTCTGAACAAGACGTTTGAGTGGAGAAAAATACCTATTTCACTTGTCTGGATCGAATCCGTACCATACAGGCAGTAGTCAGACGCATTACCGTCTGAGCTACATGGCCCTGTACATGTGCACTTATTATTTCTTCGAGAAAAAGTGTAAAAAGTAAGAAAAAAATATTATTTATTTAAAACTAAAATGAGCTTGAATTCTGAACATTAAATTCTTATGGATTAGGCAGCCTGTGAATGTATATTGACTGGTGTCTGAAACTCTAACCTTTTTGTGTCGGAATAGGGAGGGGAGGTTAATTCGGTTTTGCAGATGGAGACGAGTTTATTTTCTAAAAAAAGAAGAACTAGAAGATGTCCGTGCCCTGAAACCAAACTAAACCCCATCAGACTCCATGACCATCGGTTTAAAGTTACACCATTCCAAAAATATTATCTCTCTCTTTTTTATTCACAGTAATATTGAAATATGACTTAAGAGAATATGTAAATTACTCGGAAAAAAATTAAAAATAATTATAACATATTCTTTAATTCTCGTAATAAAAGAGTTAATATATAATTAAACGTTTTCCGGAAAATTGAGCAAGATTGAAGATTTTCAAAGAAAGATCGGTAGATCACATCGAAATAATAATTCAATATTTGGTGGAAGTAAGTGGTTTTACTGTATCCTCATAATGCATAGAGATTCATCTTAAGATAGGCCGATCTCTAGGATTGCTGTAGCCCCATTCCCTGACTACAAGTACCAGTATTTATGTGTTTACATTGGAGGCAGAAGCGCTTTCGAATTGCCTAATAAGCCAGGCTTGAAACATTAGTTAGCATCGAAGTGGAGACCTCTTTATACATCACGAGATAAGAAATCAAGATTTACTTATACGCGTTGCTTTGTGTACCTTCGACCATTTGCCACCTGTAGTCAGGTTTAGTGCAACATTGACTTAACATACATGTAAGAAAACAATTTACTACTCGTCGCTGCCTCGTACGCAGCAGTTGGCCTGGTTTCGATCCTCGGCCTCGGTTGGGACAAGTTTCCTCATGCTGTTTCTTTTTGAAAGTGTTTCCTCACCTCTACGACAAATGTCAGAAAACTTTAAGTCTCAAATAGTACCCGAACATTATCTGGACAACATAATCTTCATTGTCTTATTATCCATATTTAGTATGGATGAGTGAGTGAATGGTGTGTTTCATCTTAAATGTTCGTGTTGTCTCGAAGGAGGCACTGGATTGAGCTTATCACTCATTCGGTGAGGCCCAATATGTTCTTGTGTGGTAAAATAAGTGTGTGTTTGATACGAAGGTTAAATCCCTCTCCCCAACATGTCGTGCCGCTTGTCCCGATAGGAATCGAAACCGGACCAGCTGCGTACGAAGCAGCGATGCTACCACGATACCATTGGGGTGGACATCAAAAGAAAAGGGCGAAAATTGCAGACGTTACGTACAGGTAGGCAGTATATTATTAAAACTTTATTTTAGTACTCAGTATAGTTGCATTTCAAATGTGAGAGCATGAAAGGTTTGGGACAAGTAGGCAGAAGCCAGTTTTTTTTTTTTTTTTTTTTTTTTTTTTTAAGGAGTGACGTTCTTTTACGAGCCGTATATCTACAAAACGGGGCTCACGATTTTCCTTCTTTTTAGAAGGAAATCATACTCAATATCTATATCTTCTTAAAGAATAACCAATGATCTCAGCCAAAATTTAACCCACGAACTTCGGAATCATAAGTGAGCATGGTAACACTAGGAAACAATAAAAAATCAAATGTCCTTAACTGCGTCCCAGAATATTATACAGCATTGAGGAGAAATATTATTTATTTATGTCCGGCAGACGCTGGAGATTTGCATGTTATACCTACAGCACGAAAACGGTATGCCGTTTTCGCGTAAGGTTCCTATTCAAAACATTACTCACTTAGTTCCCTCTATAAGCCATAGAATTTTGTAATGGGATTTTCCAAACACCCTATAAATACACACAAATACACACAAATACACAGACACACAGACGCACACACATGAAAGATTAAACCACTAATTACAGAGTCAAATTTGCATATTTGGGATTTTATTAGATTTCTGTTTTGGGAAATTGTTGTCATAAAATGTAACGTTTATCAAGAAAAAATATTGTTATAGAACTCCCAAGAACAATAATGTTAGTTGGGGACTATGCCTACTGTTAATGTAGACATTTGATTATTGCGTATTCAAGTAATTCTATATCTAACGACTAGTGAAATGATGATTGATGATGAAAATTTTCATGATAATGAAAATGTAACTCTGTATTATCCTTAAAGTTTGAAGAAAACCTCCGAAAATTTGACTGGAATCCTGGTTTTGTTACGAGGAAATCATGAGAAACATTTTTAAATGCTAGAGGTTGATTCTGTAATCACTCTCATTTGATTTTATCAAGGCAGCCTTCAGTTCATATTCATATTTAGCCATATTTAAAGGTAAAGTGATCCCACAACAGGCCTCAGGAGGCCCTTGGGGTAGTAGGAGGTTAAGGCTCCCACTTTTTCTAGACAATCGGCACTTTATGTCAGCCGGGTTGTCAGCCCTGCGTGACGGCCGCCTTTACCCCAGAACAAGCGTCTTGTACTCATTTCAGTTAGAGGCTGAGTCGACCCCAGGGCCATAGTGCCGCCAGAGGGTTTGGGTCAGTTTAAAAATCCTGACCCCAACGGGACTTGAACCCTCGACCCTCAGGCTTGTAGCTCAGTGCCTTAACCACTACGCTACGGCGTGCCCCCTTTAGCCATATTTATGAAATGGAATTATGGATGAAAAGTCAAAGCTTGGAGAGATATTTAGAAGCTTTCTCACACTATTACAAATGGACTGACGACATGTGGAATGACTGAGAAGTTTTGGGCTTGCTAATTGGTGTAACATCTAGTTACGTCACACGGTACATTTCAACGAACTTGTTCTTGCGACTGGACACGTATGTGAGTCCAAGTCACACTATTGCCGGAGTTCCCCCAAGAGATTTTACAATAGTTTTACATTTACGTGAGTTGTATACGCTCTATTAGCTTTTCCTGCCTTGCACTGTTTCTGCATTTAATTGAATGCGTCTATCTCACTTGCTTTTCAAGTCATTAGTGTATGTTAGGCCTTTATCGCTCTTTGTGTAGAATGTTTAAAGGTCTTTAGCAGTTAAGCTTAAATAATGTATGTATCTGTTTCAATAAATACTGTTCTATACAAAACTGATAAATTCACAACATATGACAAACTACACTATTCTAACATATTATAGGCCCACCTGTTTTGGTATAGGGGCCTACAGACTTCCACAAATAAATGATGAAAAATAATTAAACACTTTCCATAGAAAGATTTTAAGGAAGAAAAGATTTTCTTGCGATCCAACTAGTTTTGAATGATGAAAAATATGTAATCTAGGACTATGACATATACACACAGAGTGCAAATAATATAAAGTGAAGACATTTATTTGGTTGAAGATAAATTGAAAACAGGTAATTTGAGATAGAGGATCCAGGAATACAGGCAAAATGCATGAGGTATCAGTTGCTAAATTTCTTTATATTTGATATTCATAATCCAGTACTGAATTTACGAGGAGTTTGGAATTGTATGAAACGGCTTTAGACCTAAATTAACGACTGGTAGAAGCCAAACTGATAAGATATAGGCATATTTTAATAATTAACTTTTATAATATCTTTAAAATAGCACATTATTTGCCGATATTTTCAGGAATTTTATTTGAAAGCCAAATTAGGTTTATCGATTGTTAACTATTTCTTAAAATTTTGACTTCATCCAATCCTCAGTGAAAGCAGAAACCAACATATTTCATATATATCGATTTTTACAATGAATTCTTATTTAATATGAATTTCAAATAACATAACAACTGACATATTTCGAATTGAGTGACAAGGTACCCCATTTGAAATTCCTCGCTTGCAATTTCAGAATAATTAGAGATTTTTCATGAAAAATCAATGAAGAAAGGAGCCTTTGGAAAACCTAGATTAACATATGTACAGGGTACTTCATTTATAACCTAACGGGAACGTGGTGTTTTGCCTATGCGAGGTTGGGTGTGCCACAGCCGGCTTTGCTCCTACATAAACTCCGCACGGAATGCGTGTATAAAAATATTACCTCATAGAAGATGCTGGAAATCTCGTCCACCCTAGGCTAAACAGCCATTATAAGGAGAAAACACATTCTGATTCACTTGATTAAGTTGTACCACTGTAACTTCATTTCAATTATTTTGTTTTAGTTCCTGCAATGTATGAGGATTTTTCTCGTAAACTTTGTCTTTCGGGTTACCCCACAAGTAGAAATCACACACTGTTACATCAGGGGAACGAGAAGGTCATACACCAGCATTAATCACCCTATCTTGAAACACTTCCCTAATTTTATTCACGGACTCCTCTGCTGTATATAACAGTAGCAGAGTCTTGTTGAAACCACACATATGATTTCTCTTCTTCTGTAAGATAACGAAAAAATGGGGTCAAAATGTCATTTCGGTACCTCTCTTCTACAAGGTAAGATATTTACACATGCTTTACGCGCCGAGTTTATGTAGGAGCAAAGCCGGTTGCGGCACACCCAACAGCGCACAGGCAAAACGCCGTGTGCCCGTTAGGTTATAAATGAAGAACCCTGTATTTGGAGAAATTGCACAGTTATTTAATAAGTGTACATTGTTATAACAACTGGTAATTCATCAGTTAATATAGGCAAAATTATCACATTTATGCATATTTAGCGGGTAAGTACTATTATAGCCAGCAATGTTAAATAATAATAATAATAATAATAATAATAATAATAATAATAATAATAATAATAATAATAATAATAATAATGATAATAATAATAATAATAATATTAATAATAATATTAATAATAATAATAATAGTAATAATAATAATAATAACTTAACTCAAGTGGAACACATGCCCGCGTTCTTTGACGGTTGTATTTTTACGGCGAAAGATCCTCATTCTTTCGACCAAGGTACTATTTGTGTCTGGCTTATAGCCTTCGATCTTTCCGGCATGGGTAACCCTTTCGGCACAGCTCTCGGGGTCATTTAAGCACGCAAGCCACTCCACGACGATCTGGTAAAGATACCAGGATAGGGATATGTGGGGAGCTTATATCCGAGCGGCCATGATTCTACGTGTACGATAGTGCCAGTGAGTTAGTTTTTAATAATGACAATAATAATATTACTACTACTACTACTAATAATAATAATAATACTAATCATCATCATCATCATCATCATCTACCGTCACGGATTAGACCATTTCTGATCTATTCCGGTCCCATATTATATTTGCTCTCTCAATCTTTTAAATCGTCGTCCACGACTTCTTTGTCCTTGTAGATTGTAATTTAACATCTTGTAAGATACCCTCTCTTCACTCATTCTATTAACATGTTAAAACAATTTATTTCTATATTCTTCTATTTTTGTTATCACACTAGTTATTTATAATTCCTCACGAATATATTCATTTCTACATTTGTCCAAAAGAGTACATCCTGTCACATATCGTAGGAATTTCATCTCGGCTGCTTCCAGTCTTTTCATTAATCTTTTGTTGAGAGTCCAACATTCCGAGCCATACAACAGAACAGTAATAGCTAAAACTTTGTAAAACTTCAGGAGTGTTTCTTTACGAACTTTTTTTGCTAATGTTCTTCTAATTGTACCGCGAAAATGTTGAAACATATAAAGCTTTCTATTAATATCTCTTGTCCGATCATTGCCTAGGAAAACTCTTAAATATTTAAAATCCATTACTTTTTCTATTACAAAATAATTAATATTATTTTGGCTCTTATTGGATTTTTCCCATGAAATGCCATCACTTTTGTTTACTTGGGGATATTTGTAAGTTATATTTAGCAGCAATTTTCCCAATTGAAAAACTACTCTTTTTAAGCTGTCTTAATTCGTTGCTATAATTGCCTGATCATCTGCAAAAGGAGTGTACATAATTTATTACTGTCCAAATTAAAGTTATTTAATGAAATATTTTGCCATTTTCTCAACACTTCGTCAATATATAAATTAAATAAAGCCAGTGACAAAGGGGACCCTTGTCTCATTCCTTGTTTCACTCCGTATCTCTATGTTGGCTATAGATTGTCTATGTCCATTTTTAATGTTTATAGTTGTTCCGGCATACAAGCTTTGAATAGCACTTATTATGTGATTTGGAAGATCTCTTTGTTTCATTATATCCCATATTTTATTTCTATTCACTTTATCAAAATCCTTAACATAATCTATAAATACCTTATATATATATATATATATATATATATATATATATATATATCTCGGCAATTTATATTCTTTTCTTTTCTTTTCTCAAGCAATTGCATCATAGTGAAAATACAGTCACAACATGATCTGCCCTTCCTGAATCCATATTGTGGTTCTAAGAGAAATGTTTCCATTATAATATTTACTGTATTTCTCAGAATTGTTGCATATATCTTATAGCAGAGGAAGCACAAACCATATCTATCCGAGGACACATTTTATGACCTAAAAAAGTGGGTTGATGAGAACAACCTCATCACAAACACTGATAAAACAGTCCAGATGACATTTAGGAGAGGAAGAGCTACATCAGAGGACAATATGACGTTAGGAACAACATCACTGAAAACAGTAAACAAATTCAAATATCTAGGACTGACCCTACAGACTACAGCGAAATCCTTCAGCCAACATGTACGTGACAAAACAATAGCTACCATCAAAACAATCTACAGCATCAAGAAATTAGCGAGACTATCGCTGCCGACAGCCATGATTCTATTCGATTTCGCCGATTATCGCTTATGGAATAAATCTGATTTTGGAAAAACTGACTCTCTGCTAAAAACAGCACTGAGAGTGGGGAAAACTGCACTCTAAGGACTCATCTATGAACTCACAAAGGAAACATACTACATAGAAGATCTACGACTGAGAATGCTACTACCATCTACTAACCTTTACCGAGAAATTTTAAACAACAGGAGAGAAAAACAAAGAATGATAGGTGCTGATTTCTACACCTCAGGATCTATGCTGGACAGGAACTGAACGAAAGCCAACCAAGAGCTAAGACATGTTGTAACACTATATGCGATTCACGGCTTTCATCATAAGGTGTGCAGAATCAAGAAATATCACGAATCTAGTGAGAAGTGCGTGTGTGAATTGTGTGGCGGACAGTGCGACCGATATCATATACTGAAATGCTCAAGAAACACGAAATCGCTGAACGACTACAGCAAAGACTAAAGTACAATCAATGCCCATTACGGCCAAACTTTCTTCTTCTTCGTCTTCTTCTTCCTCTTATTATTATTATTATTACTATTATCATAACATGAGTTCAACAAACCAATTCCCCTGTAGTTATTACAATCTCCTTTATTTCCTTTCTTGAACAATGGGATGACTAATGCTTATTTCCATTATTCTGGAACACTTCATATTTTCCAACATTTGTTAAAGAGATTTAGTATTTTTTATGTAAACATGATGGATACTATTATATAAGTTCTAAATTTGATAAATCTGTTCCCGGTGCTTTTCTATTCTTGAAACTATCTAAGGATTTTTTTAATTCTTCTTTTGTAATAGGATAAAAATTGTGATCATTGTCTATTAAAGAGAACGATTCTTGATTTTGGGTTATCCACAAATCTTTATAAAACTTTTCCCTTTCTTTTATTTCAATAGGATTAATTTGAACTTGATATTTTTCTTTCATATTTAAATATGTCATAGCTCTACAGGCTCGATCCTGTCTCCCATGTACATCGTCTACTAAATATGATATGTATCGTTCCCACTATTGCCTATTTATTTTCCTATTTTCTTTTTACTACTGCACGGAGCCTGTTATATTCCATTCTATTTTCTGTCGTTCTAGAATTTAGGAGGCGCAATTATGCTTCCTTTTTATACTTTACTAACCTCTTTAACTCATCATTCCAAATATTAAGTCCTTTTTTTCTGGTAATTGATTTTCCTTTTACCAAGTATCTCTGTAGCTGCTTTAGTAATGATTTCTTTTATGTCATCCCAACCTGCATTAATGCTGTCTCTTGGTGGATACACATTGATATTGTTCTCTATTCTTCTTTGCTATAAGTATTTTATACTTTCTCTCAAAATATGAATTTTAAAATTTTCTTCTATCGTTTATACCTTATTTGATAATGCTTTCCATCTTTTATATATCATGCAGTTCCCGAAAACAAGAATGGTCTGAACCCACATCACTACCTATAAAAACTTTTACATCTTGTGACATTCTTACTGTTTTTGTATTATCAATTATATAATCAATTATTGACTGCGATCCTATTTCGCTTCAAGTGTATTTGTGGATTTCGTTGTGTTTATAAAATGTAATGAGCATTTTTAAACCATTATAAGGGACAAACTATATTAAGAGTTCTCCATTTTTATTTTTCACTTTTTCTCCATTTGTTCCTAATACATTCAGAATTGGTGTATCTCCCAGTCTTCCATTGAAATCTCCAGCCAATATAATAGTTATCATCTTTGTTTACTTTATCTAATTATTTTTGCAATTAGCTATAAAATAATTTTGAATCACATTCTCTTCCTGAATCAGGAGTGTATATAGCAAATAAATGTATCCTCTATTTTCTTTTTGAGGCACTGTTAAATGTATCTTTCATTAATACAGCTGTAACTGTGGATTTATTCTTCCATTTATCATGAATATATAGAGCAACACCTGCTGATGCCCTTTCATCTTGTTCTATGTCACTAAAGTACATAATATATATTATAATCCGTCAGCTGTTTTGAGTCTTTCAGTTTTTTCTTAGTCTCTGATATTGCTGCTATGTCCACAATTCTATCTTTTAGTTCTTTTTCTATTAAATTTTCTTTGTGGCATATTCCTCTTACGTTCCATGTAGCCAATTTAATTATTTCTGCATTTCCTACTCGTTTGTCCTGTTTCTTTGCCAAGGTCCGTTTTCCATTTAAATCAGTCCGGCTTGCAACTGTTTGGAGCTTATGAGTAATATATGTTTTACATGAAAGGCGTACCGTAACTCTTTTACGACTAGGAAGTGAAAAAAACAATAATAATAGTGATAATAATAAATAATAATAATAAATATATTATTATTTTTATTAATATT